>CM077259.1:2878256-3140756 GCA_039654775.1 Spinibarbus caldwelli | reverse complement strand
AAATTATTTAATTGCATTTCACACAAACACACATACACACATCTGTAATGCTGCAGTGAAGACAGGTGCAAACATGGATGTAATTACAGGATCATTTAATAAACAGAACAAGCAAAAACCAGGAGACCCCAGGCAGGATCACAGGCGTCAACATACATTCATCAGCTGACAAAGAGCTGCATATACACAAGAGTTAAGAAGTTTAACAAGTTAACAAGACACGTCTGGGGAGACTAAACAAGGGGGGAAAAACTACAAACAAAGCACAGGAAACTCTTCAACAAAAAAGTCCAGACAAGACACAGGGAACATGAAACACACCCAAACCGCACATATAGCCGCATTTGCATTGTAACACTTTCTGTTTCTGTTGTTCAATTTTCATTAGACATGATTATTTTCTATGTTTATTAAGTCATTTTCTCATGGAACCACTGGCTGCTCCCCACAATATAGGTGATTTCAAGTTTTACTGTATCTTTTGGGCAGGGGTGTCCAAACTCGGTCCAGGAGGGCCGCTGTCCTGCAGAGTTTAGCTCAACTTGCCTCAACACACCTGCCTTTATGATTCTAGTATGCCTAGTAAGACCTTGTTTAGCAGGTGTGTTTAATTGGGGTTGCAGCTGAACTCTCCAGGAGCAGGATTAGACACCCCTGCTTTGGGGGACATTTGGTTCCCACAGTGTAGGAAAAACAACATGCTGACAAAGACATTTCATATGGCCTTATGACCTTAACAACAGACCTTAACAACAGACTTTAATTATTTTAACTGCTGAACTTAAACTGCAGCCTCTCAAATATTATATGTCCTATTATTTAAATGAAAAAAAAAAAAAAAAACTTTTTGGCAAACAAGATAAAACCCTTTGGCTGTTGAGTCTCCTGGCAGCAGAGAGTCTATTTACAAACCATACTTTGATATGAAAGTTAAATCATATTACATTTATATTTACAACAAAATGAAACATACATTTTACCTCACCTTTGTTTTTTAACCCTGTTAATAAATCACAATTTTTGCTGTTTTCAAGTCTGTGTGTGTGTGTGTGTGTGTGTGTGTGTGTTTGTGTGTGTGTGTGTGTGTGTGTGTGTGTGAGAGAGAGAGAGAACTAACCTTTTATATTTCACTTAAGTTGCTTTTCTTACACTATTGTAAAACAGCCGGGTCCACTGGTTTTCACTGGTCAGGTGGTCTGGTTTCATGGTTTTAGAGATGTTTTGGACACTTTTCCTGCTGTCCAACCTGCTGAAACTACTGTAGCAAACTCGTTCAGGATGTTTTTTCAGCAGGTTGTTTGTTGTCTAAATGATCACAAATACTGGTAACACATCTACTGTAATGTAATGAAAATATTTGTGATTTATTAATGAATGAAAAAATGTTGTGGTTGAATGTGAAAGTTTAGTGATTTTGTGTCACGATGCAGGATTTGCTCACTGCAGAAGTCAGACTTGTAGAGGTGAGCTTGTGTGAAGAGGGTCAAGCATCAGTGTCTTGTTTTTGATCTGGGATACTGACAGCCAGTGCAGTGACAAAAGACAAAAACCCTCCCATTTGTGTTCATTCTTGTTCTGTCACAAGATGCATCTGCAAATTTCCATCGTTCTTCTTTTCATTCTTCTCACTGAAGGTACAGTAAACATACAGCATATTTAATATATTTTGCGATCTAAATATGGACAATGTGTTTCTCTGTCTCTGTCATTAAAGGATTCTCTGTGGACTGTTGTAATTGTAAAGATCAACGCAGAGGTCCTTGTACAAAATCTACGTTATGATGAACATAAGTGTGTAAGTTCAAAGGGAGTAAAATACATGGTTGAGTATGATGAAGTGCACTTTTACTGTTTTACTATTTGTTGACCTCGCATTTGTCACATAGCCTACAGGGGGGTGGCCCGGTGGCTAGAGCCACTGCCCCTCTGCCCTCATCGGCTGAGGTGCCCCTCTCACCAATCACCCCCATCACCCCAGCACAAAGTGTTCATTTACCCCTCCGCTAAAGATCCACTGATTCCGCAAATCCGCTCCAGCATCACTCACAATCTTTGTGCCCGCTGTGTTCCCGAAAGTCGTTGCATTTACAGGTAGATGCATTGCAATCCACATTACAATGAGTGGTTGATCCGCTGAATTAGTAATTTGGAAGTTTGTTTTTGTATTTCTGTCGATAATGATTTGCTAAAGGCAGTTCAACATTGCAAACATGAATTTAAAGCAGCAAGCCAGAGGGTAAATCATCATATAGAATCAGTTTGTCACACATTAATTCTTGCTATTAAGTATATTTCCCATTATAATCACTTGTCTTAGTTCATACTAGTAATCTAACACATTTAATAATATTTTATTAAAACCACATTAATAGGCCTATAATAGTTAAAATGGTATATAAATGTCCTAAATGAGCTGTTTAGTATATAATATAGATTTGTGCAGTATAATATTAAAGTAAATGTCTTATACTTCCATTGAAGATGAGGCAGAAGCAGGTTCAGAGAGTGAGGGAGAGCCCACTCTATCAAAACATCTACAATAAAGTCTGAAATTATTACAGAGTGTGCTGTCTTCTCTTTTAATTGTACACTACCAGTCAAAAGTTTTTGAACAGTAAGATTTTTAATGTTTTTTTTTTTGTTTTTTTTTAAAAAGTCTCTTCTGCTCACCAAGCCTCCATTTATTTGATCCAAAGTACAGCAAAAACAGTAAAATTCTGAAATATTTTTTTTACTATTTAATTATATTTAATATTCTATTTAATGTTCTATTTGAATATATTTTAAAATGTCATTTATTCCTGTGATTTCAAAGCTGAATTTTTAGCATTATTACTCCAGTCACATTTTTTTTTTTTCAGGATTCTTTGATGAATAGAAAGTTCAGAAGAACAGCATTTATCTGAAATAGAAATCTTTAGTAACATTATAAATGTCTTTATCATCACTTTTGATCAATTTTGACCCCGGTGTCCTGGCCAAATTCCCACCACTGGCCCTTGTCAGTTCATGGCCTCCTAATAATCCCCATCCACTTGATTGGCTCTGTCTCTCTCTCTCCTCTCCACCTGTTGCTGGTGTGTGGTGAGCGCACTGGCGCCGTTGTCCTGTGGCTGCCGTCGCATCATCCAGGTGGATGCTGCACACTGGTGGTGGTTGAGGAGAGACTCCCCACATGATTGTAAAGCGCTTTGGGTGTACAGCAATACACATAAAAGCGCTATATAAATGCATCATTCATTCATTCAATTTAAAGCGTCCTTGCTAAATAAAAGTATATATATGGTTGAATGGTTATAGTGTAGCCTATAAACGCTGATCTTTGGATATTTTTATTCTTCAAAGAATCCTGAAAAAAATCTACTCAACTGTTTTAAATATTGATAAATATTTTAAATATTTTTAAAAAACATTAAAAATCTTACTGTTCGAAAACTTTTGACTGGTAGTGTATATTTGTAACAACTGGATAATTTGTATTAACAAGCACCCACCCCCTTAGTGCCCCTTTTTTTTTGGTTTGGGCCACTGCCCCTCAAAATGTCTGTGCATGGCCCTGATCTTTATGAGGTCATAAATAAGTGACTTACCTATACATGTATAAGTACTAAAACAGTTCTAACTTTAAATGCATATATTTCCTCTGCTCTCTTAAACGCTGCTTTGGAAACAGCTGTGAGACCATCATTCAATAATTTATGATCTTAAGAGTGTGATTTCCCTCAATTGTTAATTTATTGCATGATGTATAAAGAAGGAATGAGACTTGAAAAGATGAATAAAGTTGATGTCAAAATAGTGTTTATTTGTGTCCTAACTGACCTCAGTATATCATGTATTTTATGCCGTAATATGAAACAGCTGCTCGTTCATTCATTCATTCTTTCTGTCTTTCTTTTTTTTTTTTTAGCTGGTGCAAAGATGGAAATCATTTCTAAAATGTGTGCTTTCCCACATGAATGTGAAAGCTTGTCTGTCAGTGCAAGCTTCTTGAGAATAAATCATGCTACCCAGTACTGCGACACCAACCTCTGCAATGCATAAGATGCTCCAGGTATCACCCTTTTTTAGACCATGAACTAATGACTGTCTAATTATCAGCAGTATAATTAAGATATATGCTACAGATCACGTGTTTGCTTTAAGTAACTGTTAGTTAGATATTATTGTGCATCACTATAAATTGGTACAGCATGATTCAGTGATCATATCTGTTTGTTAGTAGGTAAGAAGTGTTCAGGACTGATTACTGGGCTTAAAGGCTATCGTTAAGAAAAATATGTTACGTTTCCTTTCATCCCTTAAACCACAAGATACGTTTGTAGAAAGCTTATAATATTTCTGATAAATCTGGTAACTGGCAGTTTTTGCAAATTCTACAGCTGAGGAAATGTTTGATTGCAATTTCATATTTTATTTAAAAAAAGAAAACAAATATTTATTGCAGATTTGAGCTCTCATACCAATGGAAAGAGATGTTACACTTGTGATTGGGAGGACTGCTCAAAAACACTGAGTTGTATGGGGTTCCATTTGTGCCAAAAATGAGTTGACTGTTTTGTGCTTTGTACTATACATTTGTCTTTGTCTACAGTCATTACCTACTTGTTCAGGTAAATCAGTATATGTTGGCGTGTATGTTGTCTGTTGACATCGTCTTAATCTGTCGTTTAATTACTGTCATCCTTGTTGTCGTTTTGTTCTGTCGTCTTGTGGTGTTGTCCTAACAGTCATCTTATTCTGTCGTCCTTACTGTTGTCTTTACTGTCATCTTATTCTGTCGTCTTTACTGTCGTCCTAACTGTCATCTTATTCTGTCATCCTTAACGTCGTCTTTACTGTCATCTTGTTCTGTCATCATAACCTTCATCAGTGCGGTAAAGTTAGTTTCACATTTCATATTCGACTAGGCTGCTTTAGGGACCGTCTGGAAAATTCTTCTGCATCACTGTACACGGTAATGGAAGTTTATAGTAGCTTTCTCTTTTATTTCATCAAGTTTGATGTATATAGTGAATTTTTTGAATATAATATATATACTGAATGCAGGCCAGTTTTGATGTAACGTTTCTATATAATGTCACCTCTTTGTGTCATATGGATTTGACTGATGTTTTCTGTCTTTTTAACAAAATCTTCATCTTCAAATGATTCATTGCCTTTCAAAGGATGTGCATCTAAATCTATCTGTGATCAGCCGGGATTAATTTTGATGATATTATCATTATCATTTGTTTTCAGAACCATAGCAAACAAGTATGACAATTAATTCAAAGAAAGAATAAAAAATCAGCAGTATGCATGTATGTCCAGACATCAAGCCCCATCAATGTTAAAACTGTTTACTTATCTTCATATCATAAAAATATGATTTTGGTTATTAAAGAGAGAAATTCAATTAAAGCACATCATTCTACTCAATAGACAGTGAAAACAAAATATACAGAACATACAGTGGTGGACAAAATTATTAGAACAGTAGTATTTTCACCAGCTAAAAATGGTTTTAAGTCAGTTATTTTTTGCTGCAATGTGTCAGTAGGAAATATCAGTTTACATTTCCAAACATTCATTTTGCCATTAATTTTAATAATCCAGTGAGATTTTTGTTTGCACAAGGCTCCACACAGAGATCTGATCTCATCATCATCCAGTCTGTTTGGAATGCTTGTGCAGTAATGTATCAAGGTACAGTGATTGTGTAACATTATTACTGTAAACATTACAGTTATTACAAACTATATTTAAATATATCTTATATTTAAAATATAAATTAAAAGATGATTCATTCATGACTTCATTCACATGTTAATTTAAGCAGACGCTCTTATCCAGCAAGACTTACAAGAAGCCAAGTGTGTTTTTCTAACTCACAAATCCACAGACACACTTTTCAAACAAACACATACACACACATTAACACATAGGCCTTTTTTTTTATTGGTCTTATGAAGTATTATAATTTGTTGAGGTTTTTGTTAAATGTGAGCCAAAATCATCACAGTTAAAAGAACCAAAGACTTAAACTACTTCAGTCTGTGTACACTGAATTTATTTAATACACGAGTTTCATAATTTGAGTTGAATTACTGAAATAAATTAACTTTTCCACGACATTCTAATTTATTGAGATGCACCTGTAATTCACTGAAGTCAGTTAATGACAAAAATTAAATATATTTCGATAACAACTTTCTTTCCAACAATCCGGCCTGTTTGTACCAGTTTTGGTCTTGGTGTAATTCACTTTAGAGATGCGAAATAAAACCTTACGTTAAGATCAGGTCTCCTCAACACAAAAACTGTTGTACAAGGATGTTTCATATTTTGTTGTTCAAACTTATTAGATATTATTGAATATGTAAAGAGCCATAAATGATATTCAACATGATATCATGACATGCATAAATGGACTGTAGTCATCACTTACAGAAGTATATTAGTATAATTCTGAAATCAAAGCAGTGCTGGCACATTTTCAGATGAAGCAGCTCTTCCGTACCTCTTATATGGGTCAAAGATGTGAAATAGTTTGAAGTTAATGCTGTTTGGTACATCATGCTATTCCTTCAACAATGTCCTTTGATATGCATCTACTACCAAAATTCTATCTAGTTTGTGAGGAAATTGGTCTAAATTCTGTCAAGAAAAAAGGCAACAATATCACTTGGTAAAGAAAGAAATAAGAAAACAGTAAGATGCTTTGTGGGACGTTTCACTCTAGCAGTGAAACTTGCACACTTGCTGTGTTCATTGTCACATGCCATCTGTTTTTCACAAGGACCTCCTAGATGATTCTAGCAATTATAGCAGACCAGAGAGAATCCTTAAATGACAAAGAAACACAGAGAGACATTCAGTGACGTCTGTATTTACATCACAAAATATATTAAATATGCTGCATGTTTTCTGTACCTCCAGTGAGAAGAATGAAAAGAAGAACGATGGAGACTCGCAGATGCATCTTGTGACAGAACAACGTTTCATTTGTCTTTTATGTCTGCTCAAAAATGGAAGGGTTTTGCACACCAGTATCCCACATCAAAGACAAGACATTGATGCTCGACTACTTCCTACATACACTCACCTCTACAAGTTTGACTTCTGCAGTGAGCAAATGCAGCATAGTGCCACAAAACCACTGAACTTTCACATTCTAATTTGCACATTCAAACCACAACAATTTATCCTTTTTTTTTTATAAATCACAAATATTTTTCATTATATTATAGTGAACGCTTTACCAGTGACCAGTTAAATTTGTGAGTTTTTAAGAATGTTGGATGTTTTTCTTACACTCTGGGAACCGAATGTCCCCCAAAACTTGAAATTACCAACCGGTTCCTATGTGTTAAAAAACACATACACACACATTAACACATAGGCCAGTCCTCATAAGGCTGCGGTTCTCTCGGTTGGTTGTGCATCTTTTTCTTCTACACTTTTTCCTTCCACTCAACTTTCTTCTAACATGCTTGGATACAGCACTCTGTGAACAGCTAGCTTCTTTGGCAATGAATGTTTGTTGCTTACCCTCCTTGTGAAGGGTGTCAATGATTGTCTTCTGGACAATGCAGCCTTATGAGGATTGTCAAGCAAATTGATTCAAGAATTTGGGTGAACTTCACAAGGAATGGACTGAGGCTGGGGTCAAGGCATCAAGAGCCACCATACACAGACATGTCAAGGAATTTGGCTACAGTTGTCGTATTCCTCTTGTTAAGCCACTCCTGAGCCACAGACAACGTCAGAGGCATCTTACCTGGGCTAAGGAGAAGAAGAACTGGACTGTTGCCCAATGGTCCAAAGTCCTCTTTTCAGATGAGAGCAAGTTTTGTATTTCATTTGGAAACCAAGGTCCTAGAGTCTGGAGGAAGGGTGGAGAAGCTCATAGCTCAAGTTGCTTGAAGTCCAGTGTTAAGTTTCCACAGTCTGTGATGATTTGGGGTGCAATGTCATCTGCTGGTGTTGGTCCATTGTGTTTTTTGAAAACCAAAGTCACTGCACCCGTTTACCAAGAAATTTTGGAGCACTTCATGCTTCCTTCTGCTGACCAGCTTTTTAAAGATGCTGATTTCATTTTCCAGCAGGATTTGGCACCTGCCCACACTGACAAAAACACCAAAAGTTGGTTAAATGACCATGGTGTTGGTGTGCTTCACTGCCAGCAAACTCACCAGACCTGAACCCCATAGAGAATCTATGGGGTATTGTCAAGAGGAAAATGAGAAACAAGAGACCAAAAAATGCAGATGAGCTGAAGGCCACTGTCAAAGAAACCTGGGCTTCCATACCACCTCAGCAGTGCCACAAACTGATCACCTCCATGCCACGCCGAACTGAGGCTGTAATTAAAGCAAAAGGAGCTCCTACCAAGTATTGAGTACATATACAGTAAATGAACATACTTTCCAGAAGGCCAACAATTCACTAAAAATATGTTTTTATTGGTCTTATGAAGTACTCTAATTTGTTGAGATAGTGAAGTGGTGGGTTTTTGTTAAATGTGAGCCAAAATTATCACAATTAAAATAACCAAAGACTTAAACTACTTCAGTCTGTGTGCATTGAATTTATTTAATACACGAGTTTCACAATTTGAGTTGAATTACTGAAATAAATGAACTTTTCCACGACATTCTAATTTACTGAGATGCACCTGTATATCCATTAATCATTAACGTTTTGCATATTTTGTTTAAACATTTTTACTCATTGTTTTACTCATAGAAATCTGATGTATGTTTGATTGTTTCTTTTTCCTAACCACACAAATGAAGAATCTTTTGCATGTGGGTAGGAATGGTTGCTCACTTGCAAAGTTTCATTTTCATTTTCTGCTCACTCATAAGCCACATTTACCTTGGTTGGTTCATTCAGTAGACCTTAGTCAGGGTAGCGCATATTTCATTTCTAACAGAAATGAAATCGAGGCTGAGGGACTGAAGTGCAGCACGTTCAATGGATCGTGCTGTTGTTTAACAACATACTGATTGTTCGGCTGACGAAATGTCTTTCCGGGGAATCTATTTCTTGGTGATCAATCAAATAAGCAATCTTTGTTTACGTAATCTTTGTATTAATTATACATAGCTCTGATTTTCTTGCTTCCTTTAAAACAAGATTGGAACATTCCTTGGAACATTCTTTGGAACATTCTTTAAATCTCTAAACTTTACTTTTTCAAATGCACTTTGTTAAATCCTACAGCTGAAGAAATGTTTGATTGCAAGTTAAAACTTATCAAATAAAAATGAAAGATTGTTTCTTTCTCAGCTTATCGTTATTATGTGAATGGGCAGAGATGTTTCACTTGTGACGAGGAGGACTGCTCACACAGTGAGTTGTCGGGGGAATGAAGACTACTGCTTCACTGCATTACCAATGGAATGTTTTGACTAGCTGACACTTTTCCTTGTCAGTGCGCCTCTGTACTTCACCTATGAATTCACTTATGACAAAGCCAGTTTAGTCTGTTTTTACCATGTCACCTCTGCTTGTTTTTATTAATGACTTCTGTTTTCTTTCTTTTTTTACTGGAATATCACTCTCACACATCATGTTCATGTTTTTGTCTGCTTGACAGGACCACACAAATTTGTGTATCTTGTATTAGAGCAGTTAAAATTTGGTGCTTTGAGTACAATTCTCTGATACATGGCATCTCATGGCAAAAAACTTTTTTGGATTTGAGAATTAGAACTGTTGCTCTACACAAAGATGGCCTAGGCTATAAGAAGTTCGGTAACACCCTGAAACTGAGTTACAGTGCAGTGGTCAGGGTCATACAGAGGTTTTCCAAGACTGGTTCCACTCGGAACAGGCCTCGCAAGGGTCAATCAAAGAAGTTAGGTTCTCACGCTGTGCGTCAGGTGCAGAAGCTGGCTTCAAAAAACAGAAGCATGAGTGCTGTCAGCATTGCTTTAGAGGTTGCAGAAGCGGAAGATCAGCTTGTCAGTGCTCAGACCATACGCCACACACTGCAACAAGTCGGTTTGCATGGCCATCATTCCAGAAGGAAGCCTCTTCTGAAGCTGGCTCACAAAAAAACCTGCAAACAGTTTGCTGAAGACAACCTGTCCAAGAGCATGAATTACTGGAACCATGTCCTGTGGTCTGATGAGACTCAGATAAACTTGTTTGGCTCAGATGGTGTCCAGCACGTGTGTTGACGCCCCGGTGAAGAGTACCAAGAAAATTATGTCTTGCCTACAGTCAAGCACGGTGGTGGTAGCATCATGGTCTGGGGTTGCATGAGTGCTGCTGGTACTGGGGAGCTGCGGTTCATTGAGGGAAACATGGATTCCAATATGTACTGTGACATTCTGAAGCAGAACATGATGCCCTCCCTTCAGAAACTGGGTTTTCCAACATGATAATGACCCCAAACACACTGCCAAGATGACAACTGCCTTGCTGAGGAAGCTGAAGGTGAAGGTGATGGAGTGGCCAAGTATGTCTCCAGACCTGAACCCTATTAACCACATGTGGGGCATCCTCAAGCGGAAGATGGAGAAGCGTCATGTGTCTAACATCCAGCAGCTCCATGGTGTCATTATGGAGGAGTGGAAGAGGATGCCAGCAACAACCTGCAGCTCTGGTCAATTGCAAGCCCAGGAGGATTAAGGCAGTGCTAGATAACAATGGTGCCCCTTCAAAATATTGACACTTTGGACACAGTTTTGACATGTTCACTTAGGGTGTACTTAGGGTGTACTTTGTTGCCAGTTATTTGGACAATAATGGCTATATGTTGAGTTATTTTTAGAGGACAGTAAATTCGTGCTTCTATACAAGCTGCACATTGACTACTCTAAAATATATCCAAGGTTCGTTTGTGTAGTATTGTCCCTTGAGAAGATATACTACAGTTGTTGCTGAAATGTGAGGGGTGTACTCACTTTTGTGAGATACTGTATATGCCCAGACATGAAGCCCTAGTGTTGCAGTTCTGGGGCTGGTCACATAAAAGGTTTAGACCAGTCTTACAATGATTATTTATTCTCATGCAATGAAAATTTGCTTTTGGTTGTTAAATTAGAAAGAATCAAAGACAATACACAGACAAAGTATGCACTTGCATGACCATAAATCAGCTGCTGTTTGTGCAATAATGTGTCGCCATACATTGATTGTGCAAAATCATTATAGTAAACATTACAGTTTTTTGGAGTGCAGTAGATATTTAATATGTAATTATTAAATAAAAAAGGTGATTTGTTCAAATGAAAGCTTAGCATAGGCCTATAATTGTGCACAAAATGTTATAGATTGTGTGGTGCGTGTTGTTTATTTAATGATTATATGCTGTAGGCTAAATGAGTCAACAGTTGTAAAGTATTTTTAATTATATTCTTTTGTTTTGCCTTTAAAAGCATGTGATTTGATAAATATACATTTTTGCAAAATTTTAAAAAGATTTTTCAAAAACTAGATGTCGCACGGGAGTCCCATATCTCAGACCAAAACAAACGTGCGCTTTGGCCACACCTCCGCTTTCAGTTTGGTCACGCCCACTCGCGCAACTCCTCAAGAAAACGGGACATAATGAAATTGAGATACCTTTGGTATTTGTCAAGTGGCGAGGTAAGCATTATGCTTTGAAAATTGTAAGATTCAAACAGGTGTGTTGTAAATGTCATTTCGTTTTTTAGATTGAATGGGACAGCTGCAAAGGCTGTTATCACTGGGATTTTATGATGTCTGTCTGCTATATGTGTGTTTAAATCCCAAATTGTATTTGCTAGTTTGTCATGCCTTCTCCACATTTTTGAATACAACTTTGACAGACTCACTCTTTATTCAGGAAAATGCAGCTGCTCCCATGAATAACTTTTATCTTCGTGCAAATTAGCAATTCTGACCAAAATAAATAATAAATTAAAACAAAATCCTATTTTATTACTGTAACATTTAATTTAATAACGTCATTTAACGTTTAATTTAATAAGCCACGAGAAATTAATGGCCTATTAAATTATATATCCAACAGGGGGCAGCAATTGATCATGCATTGTATCAATGCATTTAATTGTTAGAATTTTCTGGTCTTTTTGTGTGGATATAAGCTTTAATATAGACCGCGCGTCAAAGCAGAGCGGGATCAGTCTCCGCACAGCGCTGAAGAACTTGCGCCGCGCTTCTGCCACGATTTACAAGTGATAAACAGCGCAAGTTGCTTGATCCATTCAGATGCGACACAGAATTGTTATACAGTCGTGTGATATGAGAACATTAAAGGTTCTATAGTGATGCTGACTGAAAACAGCCACGACAATGAGGCATATTGGAAAACGCTAATAGACTTCAATTCAGCACCATAGTAATTTAACTTGAAGTTATTAACAGTGTACACATAGCCTATGTGTTGGCAGAAATCTATTTATTATAAATGTTACTGGTATTACATATTGGGGAATATGCTATTTTAATTTCATAGAAGCTGTTTTGTAGTTTCCTCAGTTTTTTTAACTACAAATTTTATAGTTTATTATTACTTATTTATTTTAAAATCCATATAACTGTGGTAATGAGGACCATGGTTTTATTTCTTGTGACCACCATCCTACTAATACTAGTCAGTTAAACTCCGGATACTTCTGTCTTTTTAGATGTTTAGTTCTAATTGTTACGAATCCTTGCCTGCGCTTCCACTCACTCTCCATCAGAGGTCACTCTTCGATTACATTGACTTTCACACTACACAGACTGTTACACATTACCCCGGACTACATTTCCCAGCAGCCATTTCACTAATCACACGCTCACACCTGAGACCCATCACACAATCACACACCCTACATAAACCTTGGACTTCCTCTTTCTAATCGCCGAGTATTGTATAGCGTATATCACTCTCCTAGCGATAGCTACTCTACGGAGCCAACTTAGTTGTCATAGTCTTGCGTTGCCTGTTTTCTCGTGTTTTGATTCTTGCCCGTGTTTCCTGGATTAACCCTTTGCCTTGCCGTTCGGACTCTGTTTGCCCCTGCCTGGATTATTGCTGTGAACCTGGATTATCTCTCTGCCTTGCCCTGTTGGATATTGTTCGCCGATCAAAGACCCACGCTTCCCCTAGGATTACTCTTTGTGTTGCCTGTGTTGTACCTGTTTGCCATTGCATGAACCTTGCTTGTTTTGTGACCACGTCTCTGAATAAAAGCCTTGCAAATGGATCCGCACGTCTCTCGTCTCGTCGGCTCCGTAACACTAATGAATTTTAATTGAATTAAAATGTTAATTCAATAAGGGCCTGATTTAAAGATAAATATCAGTGCCTTATATAAATTAGGTGCTTCTTATTTACAAATGATAAAGTTCTTAAAGGGAGATTCACCCAAAAATGAAAATTGTCATCATTTACTCAACATCATGTCATTCCAAACCTGTATGAATTTCTATCTTCTGTGGAACATAATTTGAGAAATTCGAGAAATTTTTGTCCATACAGTAGAAATCAAGGGTAACCAAAATGGTTTGGTAACATTCTACAAAATCTTCTTTTGTGTTCAACAGAAGAAAGTCATTTGGAACGACATGAGGAAATGACAGAATTTATTAGCAGTAACTATCCAGCAGTCTAGCTCAAAATAAATGCTTTACTCATTTTTTCAGCGTACAGGGCTCAGAATTCCTAGTGACGGCCCTGAATGGAACAGATTGTAATCCAAGCCTAACTAAATCATTAAGGATTTAATTCCTGTCTGTTTCTCACACTCAACCATCATATGAGTTCAGAAGACTTGAAATCTGAGGGAAAGGCATATGGGCTACTTTTAATGCTTTTATGGACCTCAGAGTTCATTTACATTAATTTGATGGAAAAGATCAGCACGAACATTCTGCTATATTGTGTTCCACTGAAGAAAACCAGACAGGTTTGGAAAGACGTGAGGGGGAGTAAATCATCATTTTCTTAGCACTGATGTTACTTTTCTTACTCTGCTGATAAATTGGCCAGGTCTCACAATGGTTTCTGCTGATCAGGTGGGCTGGTTTGATGGTTTTGATGACTTTTCCTGCTACAACTGGCTGCAGAATCGTGGTTTTTCTGCAGGTTGTTTATTGTCTAAATGATCACAAATGAAACTGGTTGTAGAAGGGTGTCGAGCATCAGTGTCTTGTTTTTGATGTGGGACACTGGTGTACAAAACCCTCCCATATTTGAGCAGACATAAAAGGCAAATGAAACCGTGTTCATTTTTGGTCTGTCACAAGATGCATCTGCAAGTCGCCATTGTTCTTCTTGTCATTCTTCTCACTGGAGGTACAGAAAACATACAGCAAATTTAATATATTTTGTGATGTAAATACAAATGACAGCCGAATGTCTCTCTCTGTCTCTTTGTCATTTAAGGATTCTCTCTGGACTGCTATGATTGTCCACAAGGACGTACTTGTACAAAAGTGAAAACATGTAATGTTAAACAAACCAAGTGTGCAAGTACAAAAACAGTAGAATACACAGGTAAGTTGAGTATGATGAAGTGCACTTTTACTGTTATAATTTACTGGTTTTGTTTTGTTTTATTCTTTTAGAATCAAGAGCTTAGGACAAAAATTTTTTGTTTATCTTAAGTCATATAACTGGTCGCCATTTCTTGTTTTTCACTGTTTGCCTTCACTAGTTCATTTAAATAAATTCAAGTGAATTCCATGTATTGCTGGAAAATGTTATGTAAAAAGTTTTACAAGGTATGTTATATGAAACAACTTGTCAACCCAAAGTATTTCAGGTATATAGTGTTACCTTTTTGTTGTTGTTGTTGTTGTTTTTGACGTTGTTTGTTGTGATAGGACGGTATAGAAACCTGACAGAGGAATGGGTAAGGATCGGAAACTCGACTCGCCCAAAGCGCAAACAAGCTATATGTAGGAACATGAGAGGTATAGCGCTACTATTCTGGTATCCATTTATTGATGGACATTTAAAACTATAGATATTTTCAGTTTTTTTTTTTTTTTTTTCAAGTTTCACTATATTATAGTAGAAATGTTCACTCCAAAACCCAAATATTTACTCCAGTGTAAATCACTCCAGTGCATATTTGTTTCTGCGATTCTTCTCATTCATTCTTCTCTCTTTTTTATGTAGCTACCTTAAAGGAAACCTTTTCTAAGAGCTGTGCTATGCCACATGAATGTAAAAGCTGGTCTTTTAGCACAGGCTGCTGGAGAAAGATGTTTTCTGCCCAGTGCTGTTACACCAAATCTTGCAATAAAAAAGATATTACAGGTATCATTCTTCATTTGACTATGAAAATCAAGTGCCAAATTACCAAAGTGTATGACAATTGAAAAATATATTTATTTTCATTGTGTAGAAAATACAAAAAGATATATATTTATGCTTTATACTTTAAACAGCAATAAGATACTTTTTGGAATGCTATAGAATTATATAGTAAATCTGGCAAAATTGGTTTTGTGTGCTATAATTAGACCGTTTTTGCCCCAAGTGTACTTTAATGTTCATCCGGCAGCTGAAGAAATATTGTTTGATTGCAATGTAATATTTTATTTAAAAATCTTGCAGGTTTGTCTTCAACCTCTCACAAACCCAATGGAAACAAATGTTTCACTTGTGATGATGAGGGCTGCTCAAAAGTAATGAGTTGTTGGGGGGATGAAAACCGCTGCTTTACTACAAAAGCAAATGGTAAGAATGCAGGCAGACTATTATTTCCCTATTAGCAATTTTGACCTATAACATATGATGAATTGAATCAAAGTTCTTTTTTAATTCTTTGAATACAGTATATATAGGCCACTTTAGATGTGTGTGGCACTGACTTGACTTCTGTTTTCTTACTTGTTAATAGAAACTTTAAAGACTATCAAAGGATGTGCATCAAAATCTGCCTGTGATCGGGTGCTTGGACAGATTTTAGAATCTTATGGGAACATCACATGTTGTTGGGGGAACCTGTGTAACGGTGCTCAGAGCATCACTCAGAGCTTTCTGTTCCTCTGCTGTTCTCTGCTCTCCTTCATCCTGGTGCACTGAATCCAGCAGCTCTTCACAATCTGCAGCTCTGATCCACGCTTCAGCTGCATTTTAATAAATTACTGTGCATCATAAAGCAAGCGTGTATTGTCTGAAATCATTCAGTTAAAATCATGATGTAAGAACCTCAAAAACAATGGCATAATTTAAGCATGGGAATACAATAAATGTTTTAGTGCTACTAACATATCAAATGCTAAGAAATGGTGAATTTCAAGTGCATTTTTCAATTTAATGTTTCAAGCAGATTGTTTTTCTGGCTATTTTGTGATCATAGAAGACTATTTCACAAAATGGAAACATTTATTGGAGATCACAGATTTTTTGACCCAACAACACGCAAAAATTAAGGTTCTACTTTGGCATTTATGGTTTCATGAAGAACTTTTAATATCCATTAAATATTTTCATTCCTCAAAAGATTCTTTAAAGTGGAATAAAGTTTCTTTAGATTAGTGTGTGTGTGTTCAAATAATAAAAAAGACATATGGGTCATTCCTGGGATTCGGTAATATTTCAGTCCCCCAGAGTTTCTAAAGTGGTGGTTTACCAAAATTAATTGTTAGAAGCTTTTCACAAAAATTTGGGATGCCCGTTATAATGAATAAAAATAATTATTGCATTTTAATATTTTTTAGCATAAAATAATGTTTTATATCTATCTTAAACCAAGCATTTTGTCTGTCCCTGAGTCAATTCACTGAGTTTGTACTTAGAAAATTATTAAAAAAATGTGCACAGTGTCTTTGATTTTTGGCAACAATGTAAGCATTTACTTTTTTCTTGTAAAAAAGCTTTTTCTGAAAAAAAAAAAAAAATTACATGTAAATTTTATAAAAAACAGACTTTAAAGTTATGTCTCTCGGTCTGAACTCAACCCCGTCACACTAACCATTCTACGCCGATAATAATTTAGTCTCCACTCATATGTGACATTTACCAGAAATGACATCATTCAGGTCTCTTTAATAGTGGTGCAGAAAATGGTTAGTAGTATATATTTTTGAGGCATGTTATAGTCAGGGTGGGTACTGTCAAACTTAACAACTCAATCCCATCACATAAAATTAAGATGGAAAATCATTACTTTTTCAACATTTTATTTTAATCCATAAGTATATACAATGTACTTATTTTATTGCTGCTATATATGGTCTACTCTCCTACACTACATGATGAGCAGTGGACATTTTGTGTGAAAAACCATAACCCCGTCACACTCAACCCCATCACAAATAAATGTATTTCTCATTGTTACCGGGTTGTAAACTTGTGACAGGTTTGAGTTATTTGCTTCATTTATTAATAATTTTAATGAGAAAAATATAAAATAGTCATGGTTTCAGTAAATATATACTCTAAAATCATGACAACTCATATTTTTGTTTTAAATAGAATTTTTGATGTAATATGTCCACTTAAATGTTGACAAGCATCATACATCAGAAATTGCTTCCACATTTGCAGCAGAAAGACAATGTTGGCCATGCAATATGATAAAGAAACAAAGCCAAAAATTTTAATTTATGGCAGCGTATCCCTTCAAATTTGTTACAGTCTTCAGCCCTGTCACACCTTGTCACATTAATATTTTTAGAAGAAAAAAAAAATAGGTAAGACGATTAAGAACAAAATTATTTCTTTGTGATTACCATCTGACATGTTAAGGGCTAACACAATAAAATTGTGGTTTTAGTTAAAATTTTGAATTAAAAATATTTTTTACAAAAAAAAAGAAACCATAGAGACACAATTTGTGTATTTTTAGTTTCAGTCCTATAAAAATGTGAAAATTAAGATAAATGTTACATTTTTATCATTAAATTGTTATCAGGGACACATGAACAGTAGGTACATGTTTGTTTTATAACAATTTATGTGTAAAATCCTTTTTAAACCAATCCCATTTTGTCCGTTACGGGGTTGAGAAAAAAAAAGGTGTCTAAAGCTGAAAAAAGTGAAAATAATCTTTAATCTTTAATGCCTGAGGTGGGAAAATATGATTTTTTTGGAGGTTTTATATGTGCCTAATGATGTGGGGTATTTAGAAGTTGAATAACATGTAGTTTGAAAATATGTATATTCCAAGTTGAAATGTTACCGAATCCCAGGAATGACCCATATACAACAAAATATTGCAGAATTATAAGGTCAACAATCAAACACCAGTTTCAAACATCTTCCAGAAGTTGTGATTTGCTAGCACTTCTCTTGTTATTGCTTCCTTAAGATGAATCACTTGTTGTATTTCTCATTTAGGTCACTTTAGATCAAATGTATCTTATAATTAAAAGTTTAAATATTTATAATTAAATATAATTAACTGCTCACATGTACATTCAAGACATTTAGCATATCATCCAGAGAAATGTTATGCTACAAGAAAGCAAGAGTGTTTGTTTGTGTGAAACCCACATAACACCTGACACACGTTTCACAAAAACACACACAGACATCCAGACCACACATATACACACATTTTCCTTTTAACACGCAGGTTTTTGTTTTTCAGTGGTTGGGACTTTCCACTGACCACAATTTTTTCAGTGTTGGACTTGAAATGAAACTCTCACTCGGCTGGTTTCCAAGAGTGTTCAAACTTTACCCACCTTTATAAATATAATTTATGGCTGTTAAAGAAAAAAGTTGAAAAATGGCTTACATTCATCTTTTTTGTCGTTTTCCTTTAACCTAAACATTTCTTCTGTTAACAAGGAAAACATCCTTTGCTATTAAAGGAACACTCCACTTTTTTTTGAAAAAAGGCTCATTTTACAGCTCCCCAAGAGTTAAACAGTTGAGTTTTTCCGTTTTTGAATCCATTCAGCCGATCTCCGGGTCTGGCGGGAGCACTTTTAGCTTAGCTTAGCATAGTTCATTGAATCGGATTAGACCATTAGCATCTCGCTCAAAAATGACCAAAGAGTTTTGATATTTTTCCTACTTAAAGCTTGACTCTTCTGTAGTTACATCATGTACTAAGACCGACGGAAAATGAAAAGTTGCAATTTTCTAGGCCGATATGGCTAGGAACTATACTAGTAGTTCAGTAGTTCAGGCTCTGCGTAATATCAATCCGCCTGCTGCACCCATGGTACGGCAGCAAAGTTACTTGATAATTACACCAGAATGATAGTATAGTTCCTAGCCATATCGGCCTAGAAAATTGCAACTTTTCATTTTCCGTCGGTCTTAGTTCACGATGTAACTACAGAAGAGTCAAGCTTTAAGTAGGAAAATTATTGAAACTCTTTGGTCATTTTTGAGCGAGATGCTAATGGTCTAATCCGATTCAATGAACTATGCTAAGCTAAGCTAAAAGTGCTCCCGCCAGACTCGGAGATCGGCTGAATGGATTCAAAAACGGAAAAAACTCAACTGTTTAACTCTAGGGGAGTTGTAAAATGAGCCTTTTTCCAAAAAAAGTGGAGTGTTCCTTTTAAAGCTCATCTGATTCTGTATTTAAGTGTCTCCTGCGAGCAGATGGCAGTAGATAGTCTATTTGCAAGCAAGATAGGCCTACTTACCTTACAGTTGCTATCATGAAAATTACATCTATTAATAAAAATATATTAAAAAACGTAGATGAAACAGACTTGATGTTTATAATATTATCTGTACTGCTATTGCTCTTGAATTAGAAATACAATAAATGTGTGATATTTACATCATTTTTAAATCTCCATTAAAATGTGATCATTATATATAAATCAGTGGATTAATGCTAAACTCACTCATAAATGAGTTTAAGGTTATTCATAATCTTATTAATTTATTCTACTAAATGCCATTGGGTTCCTAAAATCAAATTCAACAAACAATGTCTTATTAATGAATGATTAAAAGTTTTTCCAATACATATATAATTCGACAGTATTTCAAATTTCATTTCTTTCATTTCATTTTTTTAAAATTAATTAATTAATTTTTTTTATTGGGTTAAATTCCGTATTTGCTGGCCTTTTTTAACATTCACTTATATTGTCTTACATAAATGTCATAAAATAATACTGGGATGTGCGCAATTAATCTTTTTAAATTCACATTTAAAAAAAAGCGAAACTTTAGTGTTTGATAATGTCTGAATATACAATGCAAAACATAAAATAAATAAATAAGCTGTTACGACCAGTAAAACTCTTTACAGCAACTAGAGTAGAGCTAAATATATGTAGGCTATATTTAATAAACAGCCATGGTTTAAACCATGACATTACATAGGAATATTATTTTTCTGGCCACCAAACGCCTCTAATTTGCCTCTGCACTGGAATTTAAAAACATTTTCTCTATTTTAACCCTAAATACTATGCTAATTGTAATATAAATAATACGCATATAGAAAAAATATTAATGCTGTCTCTTTACCACTCACCAGAATAAAATGCGATTGTTAAATGGTAGTCAGCATAGTTATCAATACACAATCAATGCACATGATGTGTTAATAATCACTAGAAATTGCTGCAAATATAGTGAAACTGCTGTCTATCCTAATTAAACCCATTCAAACATACTGACAGCGCAGAGTTGTTTGGAAGTATTGAGAGCTCCGTGAACCACGTGACCGCTTCGCGGCGAGATCAAAGCGTGTCGCAACTCTGATTCTCAACGGCTCTGAGCTTGACGCCCACAATAGACTTGACAGCCAATAGGAGTGAAGCAGAGGCGGGCTAATCGACCTCTTCTGTCCAATCATCTTGCACACCTCAGCATCGCTACGAAATATTTTAATATTCACAAAATAAGCCCTCGCCATTGGAAGGTTACCAAGCAATATCAGCATAATTATTTAATATTTATAAGTTTCCTCGTAGGATCAAATTGTCTTTGGTAGGATTCAACGCTACCTAATAAATATTCATAAGCTAAGCGTTAGCCGCTTAACTTTTATTTTTTCTTCTTTTTTTTTTCAATGCTTTGTTTATTCAATGCCACAAGAACAAGAGGTATTACATATTCACACGATCAAATAAACATTAGCTGCCAGAGAAAAAGAAAGGAGAGAAAAAAGGAAGAGAATTACAGATATTTCAATGTTTTCAGAGCATTACATGTTTTCAGTGCTTTTTTTGTTTTTTGTTTGTTCCAAGGGATTTACATATAATTTAAAGTCATTTATAAAATGTACAAAGTTTGGTTTACATTGAGCCCACTTCTTCTTATGTATATGGAATTTTCCTAGCAAAATAAACAAATTTATAATATGTTATTCTTTACAATTCAAATGTTCATTTTTTGTATAAAAAAGTACATCAAATATACAAATTTCTATCATACACTCCAATTTTCTGTTAATGTAGAATTCCAAATCCTTCCAAAATAATCTTGAGTAAATACAATGAAAAAAAAAAAAAAAGATGCAAAATAGTTTCTTTTTCTTGACCACAAAATTCACAGGTGTACAAAATGTTAAGCTTTCCAAAACATGCTTAGCAGGATAAATTCTATGAAGTATTTTGTAAGACACTTCCTTAATTTTGTTATTGATACAAAACTTATTTGGCAGTTTCCATGCTTTAACCCAAGAGATATTACCAAATAAAGAAGACCCAAAAAACCTTGCTGCAGGTAAAGACAGAACAAAGAGCATTCCTTATAATCTTATTACTACATTGTTGTCTTAAAACATCAACATTTTCAATGAAAAAGGATTAACCATGCTGATTTCTTCTGAGATGCAGTTTTTTAAAAGTAACATCACACTCTTTGGAATTGCGTCAAAAACAATAGCAAATTCTCTTGGTTTAACAGGTAACTGAAATTTCTGAAGAAATTCAGTATATGACAACAAATACCCATGGAAATTAACTAACCATCTTACTAAAAGAATACCTTCCTTGAACCAAGTATGATAGAATAAAGATTTGTTTTTAAATAATATGTCCTTGTTATTCCATATGAAATAGTTGTGGGGTGAAAAATTGTGCTTATACGCCAATTTCCATGCTAACAGAGCTTGTCTGTGAAAACCGGCCAATTTAACAGGAATTTTGTCAACAGAAAAATTACATTTCAACAAAAAGTACTCTTGCCTCCAAGAGTATTAAATATATAATTAGGAAATGCATTCAAAGGACTTTCTCTATTCTTCATAAACTCTATCAACCATGTAATTTTAAAAGTGTCATTAAGAGTATTATAATCTAAGACCTCCAGTCCCCCTTGCTCTTTAGGATTACAAATTATCTCTTTTTTAATTAATGTGTTTTTTTTCTCCAAATAAAATTATAAAGAATCTGATCTAAATCTTTAATAATCTTGGGAGGCACATCTAACGATAATGACGTGTAAACAGATCTAGATATACCTTCCGCTTAATTTTGCGCGTGCTCGCACGGTGATGTCACGGATTTTAAAATGGCGGTTCCAACGTCTGCGCTTTGAAATTACATTCATAATCTACCGCTCACAGTTCAAAAATAACACAACGGGCATCATGTTTTGAGAGAAATATTGTTCAGAGATAAAACAAAACACTCCTATTTGGATACAGAATGGATTCTGTGGTTGGAGAGGATCAAACGCTGCCGTTTGACATCAATCTGAGGTGAAGCGCTTTATTTTTTAATTTCTGTCACGTTAGCGTTAGCACGTTAGCACGAGGGGAGAAAACGAAAATAATCGCGAAAACAGTTCCTACCATATGTTTTCGATCTGTTATTTAGCATTAGAATTTAAAAATGTTTAGTTGTAGTCCACTCGACAGATAAAGTTATAAAGATGAGCTAACGTTAGAATTACAGCATATTAAACTCTTCTACGAAATCATTAGATAATTGTTTTAGATTTGTATGACTTTATTTAACCTTTATCATGATTTATGTGGTGAATGCGATTGTATTATCTCAGAAATTATGCATTTGTTGTTTTTGTTATTTACTTTCATCCGTCTGACACTTATGTGTGTTCTTGACAGCCGCAAAGACGAATCTCTGAAAGTCTATTAACGTTAGTTGATTTCATTCAGTTTCAATTCATAAATGAATGTGCTTCTGGTATGTGTATACATAATAATGTTTAATATATTGCATTGATATGTTCTGTTTTTATTGAATTAAAAAAAATTCTGAATCCAGCTTTAGTGGTGTTATTATGTTGTTGATCGTGTGTGGAGTTGAAGTTTGAATCAGCCTTCGTGTTAAAAACAAAACACACATGATCCTCTTAGTTAAATATAGCAGGGACTCGATCTCTAAAGCATCTGGGCACACGAGGCTGTTTTTGACATTGTTTACTGCGTACAGGAGTCAGATAAATGCTTCAGAAAAGTATATTGGAGAGTCTGTACATTCACAAACCGTGATCAGACAGCAACATTTTGTATGCATCAAATGCAGTGCATTAAATATAGCTGTCTGTATTAAACTGGATGTGTCATGCATTAAAATAATTGTATTTGCATTAAACAAAAGTGCAGTTAATAAAGTCGTATGCAGACCAGATCAAATTCCAGCAGACTTGAGGATTTAGTTTATTAGAGCAATGATTTAATTGCACAGAAAGTATTTAACGCATTGCATTCAGTTTCAGTTTCTAAAGTGGCTTTAGTTGTGCTGTTGAGTAATGCTGACAGACAGACACAGAGTCTCTAGCTGATGTTATGTGTTGTTGATCATGCGCTGTCATAGCAGAAAACACATTACTTCCTTCCTGGAAACGGCACATAGCGGAATAGCGCTCCTGTTTATTATCTGAAGCATTGATCTCTATATTTTACCTTTCTGTGGCCATGTGAACATGAAGGACTGATGTAGGTAGGTTGTAACTCTGTTACACCTGTGCTGCTTGTGTGTAGAGTTGGCGCTGTAGACGTGTAGCTGTGTATTTGTAGTAGTTCACTGCTTTATTTCAGAGCTCAGACTTTGTCAAGTTCAGCAGCAGGTCTCTAAAGGGCAGGAGTTGAAGGACTCTTGGGTTTAATGGTCAAGTTAGAGATCATCTGTGCTGTCCTGATGATGGTCGTGCCATTGTAGTGTCACCTTTATAAAGCAGGTGGTGGTGAGCCTGTGGGGAAACACAAGACGAAAGCTGATAACAGTCAGCTGCTTGATTCTTTGACATCTGAGAAGAGCTTTTAACCAATTTAAATACAATTCTGAGACTAACTCGAATGTGAACCCATAAGACAGTTATATAATAGTTTGTGTGTGTCTTCCTGTTGCTAGCACAATGCTAACGGTGCAGGAAAATGTGAGAAGAGGAAGTTATTTGGCTGTGATGTGTTGAAGGCATTGTATCCGTTTGGCTCCATCCATGCTGCTCAAAATACTGTCGATTAAAATAAACAGATGGACAATAGTAGTGTTGAGAGACACTGTTTGCATTATTATTGAGCAAAGTTGCACCTGCTGTTGTCTCCACATGAATGTGGTTTCATGAATGCTATATGTATATTATGGGAGCTGTTGTATTTATAGGCTGCATTTTTGTACACACATAGGATGTAGTGGTCAGTTGGGAGTTGTGTTGGGCTTTTTCAGTGGCTGATGCTCATATGGACATATGGCATATTTGAGAGGAAGTAACTAGAGATCTTAAATAGAGATCAACCAGTATTCAGTAACCAATTCTTCAGTATCAGGTCTAAAAGTTAACAGCTAAAATTACTATTATTATTATTTGTATTAAAATAGTTGCAATATGTGTTATGTATTTATTGTTTTAGTCTAATAATGATTGCATGATTATTGTTTAAAAATGCAGAAATGAAAAATAAATGATTAAAAATAGTTTGTTTATATGGGTCAGGAGGATTATTATAGTTAACACTAAAACTAATACCATAAAAAACTGTGTTACTTCAAATAAGCATTAACTGAAAAAACCCCCCATAAAATTAATAATAATAATATGAAATATAGTAAGATATAAAAAAAACTTAATGTATTTCATTGCCAAGGCAACATTTCCCATTTTTATTTAGCTTAACTTGATGTAATAAAACAACTAAAACTGAAACTGGAACCAAATTAATAATAATGATACAGACAAGAAAAAAAAAAGACAAAAACACAGTAAAAATTACTAAAACTAAAATTAAAGGGGTCATATGATGCGATTTAAACTTTTCCTTTCTCTTTGGAGTGTTACAAGCTCTTGGTGCATAAAGAAGATCTGTAAAGTTGCAAAGACTAAAGTCTCAAATCCAAAGAGATATTCTTTATTAAAGTTAAGAGTCAGCCACACCCCCCTAAAACGGCTCGTTCTAACACATCACGATGTGGGGAGATTTGCATAACACCGCCCAAATGTATACGCAAAGAAAGAAGGCGTCACTTTCTCGCTCTAGTGTTGCTTCCGCCGGTGCCATTTTGGAGACGTTGTGTGTTTGGATGCGAGTAAAGAGGACATAAGAAATCTGTGGCTGAGTTTTATTTACAACACTGTCCCAGAGCAGTACAATACAAATACTCCAGTTTCATGGAGGATTGTTTTCTGAACATGGGAGAGAACAAGGCCTGTTGTGCATGTAACCGCTCCTACCCGCCCCGTTCCAAGCGGGCTTCGAACCGGGAGACGGGCGCTCTAACAGTCGCTAGAACAGGGGAGTGAGGATTACTCACACAGAATTTGCTGGACAACGACTGTTACAGAAAGGCTTTTACTCTAAAGTGGGGCAGTTCTAACTTTACAAGGACAGTCTCGCGCTTCTGACTCACAGCCTGTAAGTAAGTTACGTTTTATTATTTAAAGAATCTGCTACTTAACGTTACTATTCAAATGCGAGTTGCTTGTTGTTTGTGTTTCTCTGATCACAAATGGAGACATGGTGTTATGTTTACACGGTGCGATGCAACGCGACGCGTAAAAAGACAGTATAAGTCATTATAATCAGTAATTATGTCCCCACTGAACGCAACATATGCCTCCTTTGAAATGGCTTTTAATGTTTTTGTGTCTTCACTGGGACGCGGCATTACGTTATGGTAAGGGGCGTAATATTTCCGTCACACGCTTGAGGTATTCAGCCAATCACAACTCACTGGATCACTGGCCAATCAGAGCACACCTCGATGTTTTACATCGATGAGCTTTGTACAAATCGAGCCAGAAAGGCGGGGCTTAGAGGAGATAAAATAATGTAAAATATGTGGAAAATAATTTGTTTTTTTTACTTTAAACCACGTAAACAAATTGCATTACACGAAATAAACATAAGAATGTTCTTTTTTAGCACCATCATATGACCCCTTTAAAATGAAAACTGAAAATATAAAATAAAAGCATCCAAATAATAGTAATAATAGTATCTTATAGATTTTAAAATAACACTGAAACTCAAAACATTTATGTTGGTCAATATCTATTTTAAACATGATAAAACATTTTTGTTACTTAAAAAAAAGTAAAAACAAACTAGTTGCCAAAGCAACATTTTTCATTGTTGAAACAAAAATTGGAAAATTGGAATAAAAATTCTTAGAAACTAGATTGACATAAACTAATAAAACTAAAATTGCAATGAAAAATAAAAACGAATTCAAAATATGAATAAAACTTGATTTCTTCACTCTTAGTAATTGAAAGAAACAAACAAGCAAAGTTATTTTTTATGCTATGTAATTATATAATCCAATTTAGTAATAACAAATCAAATGTATAAATAAATAAAAAATGAATGAACTCATTCTTTTTTTTATTCAGGATATTATTTTACTCATATTTGAAAATAGATCATATGCATTATTCATTGACAAGGTAGATTGTGGAAATGACATACAAGTATTTGAAATACTTTCAAATAAAATGACATAAATCAGCAAATGCCACTAATTTCAAATATCGGCCTATAAATTAGTCAGGTTGAGATATTGGATGTATAAGAAATAAGATGCATCAGATGCTTAGACCTGCGAGGCTCTTCTGTTCGACAGCTGCTCAGTCTTATGTAAGTCCAGTGTGCTGAGTGTCCCAACGGGCTTGCCATAGGTCTGGGTGACTGTCAGAGGAGCAAAGGGGATTGAACTTGTTAGGAAGCCAAGAGTTACAGCAAATACTCACAAACACAACATAAACATACTGTAATCTGTACATTCACATTAGTTTCTGACGGCCTGCTTACATCATTCTCTTGCTTGTAGCCAGTGCAGCACTTTAAAACGGTTATGAAAGCACACACACACTTTATTTCTGCTCCTGCCTTGAGGTTGGGTTATGAAAAGCGTCCACAGACGTATGCATTGTCCATCCTCTGTGTTTGTGTGTTTTTCCATGAGCTGGATATTAAAATAGAATAGACGCTGTAGTGTTGAGTGTAACCGCTGGATATTTGCACCTGCTTCATGGATGAACGCTGACAGTTTTGTGGCTTTGTTGCGGTTGCAGTGTGTTTGTCTTTCTGTTTTGCTTTTTTTTTATACGTTTAAACTTCTGTTTGACTCTGTGTTGTGTGTGTGTGTTTATGTTGCAGTATTTCCAGACTGCCAGAGTCTCTGAACAGCGGGAACTTCAGCATGGACGACATGACAGGTACAAACACTCTCATGTCTCGTAATGTAATCTGTAAACAGAAAACACAAATGAGCAGTTGGTACTTTTTTAACTATTTTGCAGATTGTTTTAAGGACATAGATCTGTGTACTTTAGCACATTTAGGACTGTAGCCTTTGTTGAATTATCGAGACTGTTTATGTAAAAGAAGATGAAAAGAAGCAGTTATTTTGTTCTTCCCTCCAGCCTTTTACCTTTAACTCTGTAATAAAGACACACAGTCTAACACTTGTTGTATTTCTCTCTGAAGTCTGTCCTTACGTGCCAAACCACATGGTCTTAATCAGATTTTCATCAAAGCCTCAAAGGGTCAAATGAAAATAAGTGAGACAATGATCATTTCTGGAGTGAACAGAAGCATGTTTGTTGTTCATTTGTTCGTCTGTTGTCTTGTCGTCTGCAGCGCCTCTGTTTCCAGGGCAGAGGATGTCTCCAGCCAAAGCTCTGACCATGAAAGATTATGAGAACGTAAGTACAACAATATTAAAACGTTTGCTTTTGTTTGTTTTCTTATAATGAGAGAGAGAGACTTCGTGAAATTTTTACCTAGACAGCCTTTTAGGCAGATGTGCATATGATGCCCAAAAATGTTGTTTTGATATGGTAGGCAAATCACTAAGTTTGGAAACATTCTGAAATATGAAACCTTATTTTTAATAAGACGTAGTTTTTCTTTTCATAGCTGATTTAGGCAGAAACAAAGCAACATAGATTTCCTTGATTTCACTTTGTATGTAAACTCCTTGATTAACTGTCTTTCAGCATGTCTGTTTATGTATCAAAATTTTAAAATCACATTTGAACAAGTTTTCTTGTATTATTTTTTTGTTTATTGATTTGGAATTAAACCCTTTTGATTGTAAGCTAATGAAGCAATAAGTTTCATTATTAGTTTAAAGGAATAATTCACCCAAAAATGAAAATCTGAAAGATACAAATTTAATCATCCTCAGGCCATCCAAGATGTGGATGAGTTTGTTTCTTCGTGGGAACAGATTTGGAAAAATATAGCATTCCATCACTTGCTCACCAATGGATCCTCTGCAGTGAATGGGTGCCGTCAGAATCAGAGTCCAGACAGCTGATAAAAACATTGCAAAAATCCACAAGTAATCCACACCACTCCAGTCCATCAATTCACACCTTTTGAAGTGAAAAGCTGTGTCTTTGTAGGAAAGAAATCCATCATTAAGCCATCACTTCTGGTCAAAATAGTCTGTAATCCATAATAATGCTTTCTTCAGTGAAAAAGTCCATCTCCTGCTGTTCTCTCACATCAAAATCCACCCATTAGAACTGTTTTGGACTGTTTTTGCTTGTAAATGATTCTTGAACTTTATGTATTTCTCTACTGATTCAGACAAGACAATTTTCACTGGAGGAAGCATTATTATGGATTATGGACTCGGTTTGAAGTTAAAAACATCTTGATGGATTTGTTTCTTATAAACATGCAGCTTTTCACTTCACAAGATGTTAATTGATGGACTGGAGTCTCAATTACTTGTGGATTATTGTGATGTGTTATCAGCTTTTTGGACTCACATTCTGACGGCACCTATTCACTGCAAAGGATTCTTTGCCAAGTAAGTGATATAATGGTAAATTTCTTCAAATCTGTTTTGATGAAGAAACCTACTAATCTGAGTTTGAGTACATTTTCAGCAAGTTTTTTGAACTTCATTTTAACAGGTTGGTATGCAACTAACATGGTTTCTTTGGCAGTAATGATATTCTGGTATGGAATATCTGCCTGTCCATTTAGGGAAAAGTGTTTATTTCTTTGTACTAAGATAAAGATCTGTGTGCATTCCTGCGGCTGTGTGTGTCTGAATGAGAGAAAGTGTGTTTGGGTGCTGTAGAAAGAGATCTTTCAAAGGAAGGTACAACTGCCCATCACTGTGGTATCTGTGGCTATTCCACACTCTCTCGTTCTATTTGTATATCTTTCTTTCCCTTCCCCCTCTTTCTGCCCCAGATGTTGAAGTGAAAAACGCTTGGAGTACAATGACGCACAGTTCACTGCCCTGCCAGCCTCTCTCTCTCACACACACACTCATGCCAACCCTCATTACTGACCCACACACAGCCTGTTATAGTCGCTCTGTTTCTCTTTTAGTTCTCATCTCCTCCCTCCCCATCTCTCTTTCAGCTATTTGGAGAACAGCTTTCCTTATGTTTATTCATGAATGAGCCTGAATATTGTAATAAGGAAGAACTGAATATTCAGAAACGTTTCAGTATGAAGGAAAGTTCAGCCAAAATGAAGAAGGTTTTCTTCGTGAATGAGTTGTTCAGGCTGGTTTTGTGAACTAGATCATTTATAAGATCTGATTCAAAAGAATCACTTGTTAATGAATCTGAACTTTCATGAATGTCCCAGGAAAACTACTACTTTCATGAATAACAGTATAAATTCTGATTTGTTCCTTAAAATATTCCACACATATTGCTTAATAAGAAGATTCTGGTACCTTTTCTCCTTGTTTGTATTAGGGATGTGCGCTACGACTAATTTGACTGTCGTTTAAATGGAAATTTTGTATCCGACTAGTCTAAAAGCTAGAAACCCCCCAAAAAAATGGCAAAAGAGAAAGACTGTGTATGTCTATATAACAGCCTACACTTGAAATACTTAATCTTTGAATCACACTGTCAAATCCCTCAATGAATTCTGCTAAAAATAGGTCACGATTATGCCGTATGCTTGCCTCGCGTTATCATCATTTAATTTTAGGCGGTCGTTAAACAGAAAAAAAGGAAGAGCATACACTCAACATAAACCAGTGCATAGCTTATTTATTCAGATCGGCCGGAGCAATGCAGAAATGGAAAATCAATCAATAGACTGACAGAATTCTTCATTTTCATATAACGTTAGTCAACATATTAAAACACAAGTCAAAAACAATAGGAAAGTTTATCAAGGAATAGCATTAAAACGGCTTTTAAAAATGTAACGTTACTTCATATTGGCTATATTGTCTAAAAACAAAACAATACTCGTTTTACTTACTCAGACCATGCGCATTTGTTCAGTGAATTGAACATGTTAACGTGGTCTGGCGAAAGATGGGACTAAAGGCGATTCTGCACTTGAAAAAAAAAAAACGCGCTCGGCAGGAACTGAAGTCACAGGCACAAGAGATAACTACAAGCAAGCAGACAGTTTCGAAAAGAGCCTGGAAATCCCGCACCACCACCGAAGTGTGTCTTCGCTTAGAGGAATAGACGCGCGGATGGGATCGCGGACCGCAGCGACGGGTCGTAGTGTACGACATGATTGACATTTGCTGGCTTTGGCTAGCCTCCAAGCTAACGCATACGTGCCTGTATTGAATATGATTACGCATCGCTCCAGAAAAGTTATTAAGCCAATCTGACATTACACAGTTTACACAAAACTTTACCGTTTCCTTCTGATTCAAAATAATCCCACACCTTGCTGGTTCTTCGCGTGGTCATTTCGATCTCGCCGCAACTGACATGAAGAAAACGCATGCGAGGTCTGAGGTAAAAATTTAGTTTCTGCCTAGATACGCTTTTAAAAAATTTATATATTTAAATATTTTCATATGTATTCTTTTTCAAAAGTTTTATTTTAACTTATTTAAACTGTTTTAAATGTAATGTTAAAATGATGGTAATTTGAATGATAAAATCATGTTTTTTTCCCTCTCGTGTAATCGACTATTGTTTTCAGTGTCGACTAGCAGGAGCTGTACCGTTTAGTTGACTAGACCCGCACATCCCTAGTTTGTATTGTCTGTGTGTAAATAAAGAGTATTTCGGGGATTAATTTCTCTGGTTCCCCTGCAGCAAATCACAGCTCTGAAGAAGGAAAACTTCAACCTGAAGCTCAGGATCTATTTTCTGGAAGAACGTGTCCAGCAGAAATGTGACGACTCCACCGAGGACATTTACAAAACGGTGACTGACACACACTGTCACACACAAACAAGAACACAATATGACATAGTTCATCCCTGCATATTAAAGCAAGCAGTTGTTTTTTGCTCGATTATCTTAGTTTTTGATTGTAAGTAACTTGTCTGTTTGTGTAGAACATTGAGCTGAAGGTGGAGGTGGAGTCAATGAAACGAGATCTGGCTGAGAAACAAGAGCTGCTTGTGTCCGCATCGTAAGTCCTGCCTACTTGTTTACTTCCTATTTTTACTAATCATTGGTACTACGTGATAGAGCATCAAACGGTAGGCTAAATTCCTACATGTAGCAAAACAGTTACTACGTTTTATATCTTGATTTCTGTTTTTTTTTATTCTGTTTGACAGTTTTGAAGTGTAGCTCTGCCCATAGTCAAATTTGATTGGTCCAAAATTAAATTCCACATAGCCATTAAACATCATTGTTCTGATTGACTGTGAATTTATTACCTAGTTGCAACTTTTTGCTTCGAGTGGGACATAAAAATCACAGTTAAATTTATTTATTTTTTTTTCAACTGCACCTTGTTATTACTCATTTGTGCTTTCAGGTCAAATATTTACAATTGAACGGATTTCTGTATTTTCCGACCTCTGAGGTACGATCCATGGGATTCGCGTAGATCCGAGGTTTTTTTGTTTTTGGGTGGGATGGGGGAGGTTGGGTTACTGCATGATGATTGAAATCACGCAAATGGCCTTAAGCTATTACCTAAAATAAACGATTGTTTTTAAAACATAATGGACGGAATGATCCTGAGAGCGCTGCACGAGCTCGCGGCGCCATCTGTAGGACAGTTAAAAGCGTTCAAATGATTCAAAGCTTCAAAGCGCCAAACGCAAGTAGATTCAGCGCTGAAACGTGTTACTTAACCCGGTGACTTTTTATGAATGGCGGTGAGAATCTGAGATTGCTAGTGCTGTCATAAAACTCGCAACGGTTGTGATGTAATTATATAATAGGCCATTGTCTGACGCGCAACATGTCTGTTGTTACAGTACTGTTTTTAGTTTCGCTTCACTGTTAAGCCCCGTTCACACTACAAGCGACAAAGCGATACGTTCCCATTCATTTCAATGAAGAGCTGGCGATTTCCGGCGACATGAGCGATAGCGACTGTTGGCGACCGGATGGGGCGTGTCCAGCATCGCGACAAAGTTCAGAATCCTTCAACTTTATGCAAATGAAGAGCGACTTTCGGGAGCGACAGCCGATAGGAAAGAAGACGGTTGAGCTCACGAGATCGTTCTCCTCTCAGCCGTAGATAAACATACTCAATGGAAAAAAAGTAGGCTCTGTTTCTCATTCATTTTTGTTTGTATGTACGGACTTAATTCATATTTATATTATATTTAGTATTTTGCCTCCAAAATGTTTGTATGTAGTGGTAAAAAACCTAATTTGCTGTCAAGGCAACCAGTAGCGAGAACGCCCACTAGTAGCCTCATCGCCAGCCCCTGGCGACATGCAGCGACAAAGTCGCTGGTAGTGTGAACGCAGCTTTAGTGCTAGCTGCGCTGCGCGCGCTTGGTTTGAACCGCTTTAATTTGCATTTAGGAATGCAACATTCGTCATTAGAAGCGTTTAGTTTCAGTGTCACACAAGCCTTCAGAAATCATTCTAATATGCTGATTTGCTGCTGAAGAAACATTTCTCATTATTATCAATGTTATAAAAAGTTTTGCTGCTTAATATTTTTGTGTAAACAATGATACCACTCAAACATTTGTATAAGATTTAAAAAAGTGAGAAATTAATCATTTTATTCATCATGCATGAAGGTGATAAAAAGTGAGTGAAGACAATGATTTATATTTAATAAATGCATTAACAAATTTAATTAATATATTTGATAAATGCAAATAAATGCTGTTCATTAAACTTTATATTTATCAAAAAATCCTGAAAAATAAAGTTTATCACCATTTCCACACAAAATATGAAGCAGCAAAATTGTTTTCAACATCGATAATAATAAGGAAATGTTTCTTGAGTCAAATAAATTGTAATGATTTCTAAAAGTGACAGTGCCACAAAGTGACATGTGACACTGAAAACTGGAGTAATGATGAAGAAAATTCTGCTTTGCATCACAGGAATAACATTACATTTTATAATATGTTAAAATTGTAATAATATTTTACAATATTGCTTTTTTTTTTTTTTTTTTTTTACTTTATTTTGATCAAATAAATTCAGCCTTGATGAGCAGAAGATATTTATTTCAAAATCATTAATAATTGTAATGTTTCCAAACTTTTGGCAGGTACTTTAATAATAATAACAATTCTATATACTTTACTATAATTATTATAGTACTTTATTATATTATATTATGATTATTAAATATTGCTTTTTTATTTTTACAGGACAACAGTATGTATTATTACAATATAAGATATATCAATATATTTGTGCTAAAATGTATATTTTTAATAATAAGTGTTGGGGGAGTGGCTTGGGGCGTGCTCAGAGTTTCCTTATTTTTTGTCTCTAGCCAATCACATGCCTGAGAAGGCAATAGATATAAGATACGGATCTAAATGGTGTGTGTTTGTGTGCGTAGGAAAGCTTTAGAGAGTTTAGCCAGTCGAGGTGTTGATGATGGCAGAGAGAAGACGCGGAGAGAAATGGACTCACTCAGAGAAGCTTTCAGCGCTCGGATTCAAGAACTCGAGGAGGTAAAACAAACACCACAATGTTTATAACAAATGCTAGTTAATGTGTCCTCCATCTTTATTCATTGCTTTCTCTTTTCCTTAAGTCTCTGCAAGCTGCCCAAGAGGAGCTAGAAAGCATGGCCACCATTGCTGAAAAGGAGAAGCTGAAGAATCTTGGATTGGAGAGGGAGCTGCAAGCCGCCAACCAATTGGGACCCTCAGCTGATTCAGGCTCCACCCCCGAACGGGTCAGAGAGCTCCAGCAGGCCCTTCAGGAAAAGGAGAGGTGATTCAAAAATTAACTTACTGAAACATCAGTTTACATTAAAAAAGTGTAACTATTAACATATCCCTGATATGATTTCCAAAGTGTTATTGAGCAGCTCCGGGTGTCACTCAAGAATCAAGACGCCATGATTGGTGAGCTTCGGAGCAATGACCCGAAACAGCCAGTGGCAGAGCAGATAGCACAGCTGAACTCCATTATTGGCCAAAAAGACAGTCAGCTACAGGTTAGTCTCTTAAGGCGTCTTTACACAGCTGAGTTATGGCTGCACTGTGCCTGCTCAAAATTCCTAATGCTGCACAAAAGCTAGACTAAGTTATATCTGCTCTTACTCACTTCAGGCTCTAATATAAAAGTATACAGTTGAAATTGCTGGGTAAATGCATTTATTCTATTTCATTACACAGTCTGTGTAAAGACCCCTAATTGCCATTTCAGAAGCGCATCTGTGCTACTTTTGCATTGTAAATTTGGCGTTAGTTTTGTAAAGCACAACAGCTTTCATACATCAAGGTTTATGCTATCTGTAACACACTTGCACAAACACTGAGTAATGTTTTAATTTTACAGGCTGTTAGGGAAGAACTAGGCCGTGGGAGAGAAAATGCAGAAAGAGACAAAGAGGTAAGCAGACAGCTGGTCACATTGTGTTACCAGAATATTCCTCTTTGTGAGTACTTTTATAGAGTAAAATTTGCTTGTAAGCAAGCCAGCATGATGATATCGGCCTGTGTGATTCATTGGGTGGCTGTTTCCTACATGACAGAAAATTGTTGTAAAGGGGCTTGAAGCAATTGAAAGCTGATTCATCCATTCCAGCAGCATTAAAATTTCAGGGTTTTTCTTTGTGCAATCATAAGCATAATAGTTTAAATCTGTTCATCAATCTGATGCACCCTAAGTAATCCCTATAAAATTATTAGTAAAAGTCCTATGTCGTGATTAAAAATGACAGGAAAGCCAAAGAGTATGAGAATCCTGTCGAAGGGCAGTGTGCTAAACTGGATTAGCAGATTGACAGCAGTCTGTGACTGTTGCAAATGGAAATCAAACATTAAAAGTTTGGACAGTTGTCTGCATTTGTTTGGGTTCAACTTTTGATGTTAGGATCTTCTGGGTGTTCACTGTGCAGTAGTTTATGAGGTTTTTTCATTGCTAGGTGGTTGTTGTGTGTTCTGGCCAATGTCACGAATACACTCTAAAATTTCTGATGTTCTGCTCTGTAGATATGGCTCAGGTCCGACATTCATTGTTAGTCTGTGAGATTTTCAGGTGAACAAAGATGTGCAACCTAAGAATCATTCATGTCTGTAGCACAAACAGTGCAGCATGAGTTATGCATCAAAGATTAATACTTGGTGTTTGGGGGATTGTTTGGAAATATACTGTTTCTTGCATGTATGTTTAAATGTGACCTGCAACATCCTCAAGGCACAGCAGGAGCATGTGGCCCAAATACAACTCTTCTCATCAGACGCCCGCTGAGCTGAGTGGGTTACTTTGTGTGTGCATGTGTGTGTGAGTTAGGAGACGTTGCGCACATCACCCAAAGCGTTTTCTGTGTGTGTTTGTGGATTAAAGGGTTTAAATCTGCATGTGGGCAGAGCATAGTCAGTTCAGATTGAGTGCAGAGCAAGACAGACACCGAGGCAGATGCAGAGCAAGATATCATGCGTACAGATCAGAAAATTGTAGTTTTGGTCTGGTGAACATGCGTGACCCATGCCGTGTATGTGGCGTTTGCGTGCAGGGCGGTCAGTGTTGCTGGTTGTTCAGTGCATGTGGCCGTCTGAGGTTAGCGGTCATCCTTTCTCATGTGTTGGGCTTGGAGTTGCAACGAGACGGGCGCAGCGAGTTTCTCTGCGGAAAATACATGTTTTTACTCGAGCGCTTCGTGCAATGCGATGTCGCCATTGGACAGCTGCCGGAAATGCATGCTTCTCAGCTGCAACGGATGCAGAAAGAGAGAGATGGACTGAAAGCGCAAATCACAAACAAATACAGACAACATAACCTGACCAAACTAGGTGGAAATGTACCTGTTCAGACTGGAGCTAGCTTAAATACTCCAAAACAGCTGCAATGTATTCGGCGGCCTCAATGGATTCAACCAAAGCAGCACCAAACACGGATTGCCAGAATTCAGGACACCCTAGGAAGAAGTCAAGGTCTTGTTTCTGTGAATTCAGGTGGTGACGGGCAACAGGAGAAGTTTAAAGGAGATGTGTGAGCCTTGAGCCGCTTAGTAAAACAGATTGTTCGCAACGCTCGAAATTACATTCTTCTTCATGTCAAAGTTCAAAAACCGTTGGTGGGCCGGTAAGCCAACCTCGCTCTCTTAGTCAAGACTACTTGGACGTCGTAAATAGGAAGAGTGCTTTGATTTCACGTTCAACTTCCCTCCAATCAGTGGCCCTGGAGCAGTATGACCATGCCCTCATCAGTGCATCACCCCTCAGACAGACACGCCCACTGAGAGGCTCCACCCCTTCAACCCTAGAAACAACCTCGCTGGTGTTTGATATACTGCAGCTCTTGAAGAGTGTGCAAGGAGTGCGGCCCATCCCACGATGCAACAGTAGCAAGATTCCAGTACTAAAAAATCCAAGTTATCTACATGGAAACACCCATAGTGGTGCGTCTTGGAAATCGAGGCTGGAGAGAAGTCTGAGAGAGATGGAGGAGGTTTTTAATGATGAGTACACACCTCTTAAACAGGAGGTACACCACTTATAGACAGATTTTGATGACTCTCTGCTTTCTCAAGTTATACCTAGAACATTAGGGCAGTGCTTAACAGTTTTTAGCGGCAAATTAAATACATGTTTTTGTTTGTTGCAGGTGTTTGTTGAAAGGCAGAATGAACTGAGCAGATTGGAGCAGAAAATCAGACAGCTGACTGAAGATCTGAACACAACCAAGAGCAGCAACCAGACCCTCAAACACACACTAGAAGAAACAGAGAGAGAAAAGAAGGTAAATACTCTGCAAATAAACCCTTTCTGCATATAAGCAAAACTACAGGCAACAGTTATTGTAGTTAACTAAAACTAAAACCGTAAAATATATCAATATCAAATGACACTTTTTAGAAATGGATTCTATGCACACAATCTCTAAGCTAAAAGTTGTCATCAAATTAACAACCAAGGATGTGTATTAAAGTCCTCTGTTTGTTTTAGGCTCTTTGTGATGAGCTGCAAGAGAGAGAGATCGAACTGGCTGCGGAAAAGAAGAACTCTCTGAAACGAGACAAAACCATCCAGGGCCTCAGTCTGGTTCTCAAAGAGAAGGAGAAAGAGGTGTGACCCGGTCAAACATTAAAACTGATTATTTATTTATTTTTTATTTTTTATTTTTCGAGCCGGGAATACAGAGGAAAACAAATAAAACTTAGGTTTATTTACAAAATTGTTATATAATGCAGATTTTTAAAGCTTTTATTATTGCTTTAATATTTATTGATTTTTTTTAATGTCTAAAGCAAATACTTTACAGTTGGCTTCAAATTTAAGATATCTTTTTTTTGTGAATGTGGTATTTACTTTTATAGTGTAATGGAAATATTATATGGTTTTTCACTTGAAACTAGATTTTATTCAGAGCAGTAAATTGATGACAATAAAAACTGCCATAAAATGTTGTTTTACCTATATTTATCTTTATTTCTGTCTCTTTAGATTGAGGATCTATCTGGTGATCTTGAGGAGAAGGATCAGGCTCTGGCTAAGGCTCGAGAGGCCCTTCATAAAGCCAAACTACAGAAATATCAGGTATGTGTGATTCTGCACTTTTCAGTGGTGACTTTGAACAGTTGATTGACAGCTGGAGCTACTTATCACTTATCACTCATATAGGAGGATGGTGAAGGATTTGTGTAATGTGTGCATTATGTTCTTCCGTTTGGTTCCAGGGGGCTGAAGACCAACAGTCCCTTCTCCTGGAGCAGCAGGCTGAATTGTCGCGGCTCCAGGCGGAGGCTCACTCCTCGCTGCTGGAAGCCCAGAGGCTGCAGCGTGTGCTCGGCAGCAGAGATTCAGAACTGTCCCTTCTTCAGCAGGCCAAACTAGAACTGGAACAAGAGCTGGAGCAGCTACAGCAACAGAAGAAGAAGGGAGACAAGATCATTAATGTGAGTAGCACATACACACATGGTGAAACAAAACAAAAAAAAAACCATTGTGATAAACGGCAGTATTTAAATAAATACTCATGTCGCTACAAAGAAAAATTACATGGGACATAAATTAAAATGCTCAGATAAACCAAATGTTGAAATAATCCTTTTTAATAATTAATTCATTTAATTTTTATTTTTTTACTTTTGTTTGTTTACTGCAGGATCTTCAGAACCAATTGAAGAAGCTAAATGGTGCTCTTGCTGACAGAGAGAATGCTCTAGAACAGCAGCGTCTGGAACAGCAAGAACAAAACCGTGCTGCTGAACAAAAACTACAGAACACCATAGAACGACTCACTGCTAGCCTAAATCATAAAGACCAGCAGCTGCAGGTACACACACACACACACACACACAGCTTACACACAACACCTCTCTGTGCTTGCTTACTCATTCCTGTTTTTCAGGACTATATGAACATGGTTAAAGATCTGGAGAAGAACAGAACCCAAGAAGAAGGTGATCCCATGGTGGGTAAACTGAGAGCACAACTGAAGGAGAAAGAGAATGCACTTGAGGTTTGTGGCTCTTCCTTTAATGTTTTCTGTATTTATATACAAGTTTTAAAGGTACAGTACCAGAAACAACCTGCTTAATTCAGATAATGATTCCAGGTGGATGGTTGTATGTTAATGATTTGTGTTTCTCTGTTTGTGTCAGCAGAATGTTAAGCACAGTTGTCAGCCCTGATATCATAAATATTGATCACTTGAGTTTTTTTGTGTGCTTTGTCTTTGAGCAGAAAGCCTTGGATGAGAAGTTTGCAGCTGTGGAGGAGAAAGAAAATGAGATCCATTTGCTGCAGCTGAGCTTGAGAGAGAGAGAAAGAGATGTGGAGCGTCTCAACAACCTGCTCTCACACAATGAGGAGACTATCAATGTAAGAGTGTGTTTGTGTGATAAAGAGAGAATTTGCATTGGTAAATCTTTAATTTCTTCACATTTAAGGTTGCTTAAGTGCTATTGTAGAATCAGATGCTAATGGTTTCTCTCTGTGTGTAGAGTTTTGATGCTCTCATAAAAGAAAGAGATCTCGAGCTGCAGCAGCTATTGAACTCACTGAAGAATCTTCAGAGATGTAAAGACGAGACTGAGCAGAACCTTCAGAGAGCTCTGAGAGAGAAGGACGCCATTATACAGCACTTACAGCAAGCACTGGACAACAAAACAAGAGACATGGAGGTACAACACACATACTCAAGCTTTTAATGCAAGTGCGAGTCAGAATTTGGTTGGTGTGAAAGTATTTTTTCCTCGCTTTGCAGGAGATGGCCAATAGGGTTCTGAACCAATCAGAGTCTCATGGTCGTGATCTTGCAGAGCAGATGAGTCAGAGGTTGAAGGTCACAGAGGCGATGCTGTCAGAGGCAGTGAAGGACAGAGAGAGGCTAGTGACCGAGAACCAAACCGCTGTAGAAAACCTGCTGACCACCATCAGCAGCAAAGACCAGCTTCTGAAGGTACTGAATAGGTAACACTTTACAATAAGGTGTCATTTGTTAACATTAGTTCTTGTATTAACTAACATGAACAAACAATGAACAATGCATTTATTACACTAATTATTAATCTTTGTTTATATTAGTTAATGGAAATACAGTGGTTCATTGCTTATTCATGTTAGTTCAGATTGCATTAACTAATGTTAACAAACACAACTTGTGATTTTAATAATGCATTAGTAAATGAACATTAACTAAGATTAATAAATGCTGTAGAAGTATTGTTCATTCTTAGTTCATGTTTACTAATGTTGTTAACTAATGTTAACTAATGAACCTTATTGTAAAGTGTTACCACTGAATACCAGTGTTATTTTACTATCATTGAGATACTAATATAGTTTTTAAAAATTTAATTTTTGTATTAATTTAATTTCATATTTAATTTAATTAAATTTTTATTTAATTCATTTTTGTATTTCAATTTTTATATATATATTTTTTATTTAATTTTTTTATTTATATTGTTAAGTTTTATTTTATTTCAAGTAATGAAAAAAATTTTTTTTTATGGTTTTGATACACTAATGCTCGATATATGTACTTTTAAGCGTAGTTTCCTATCCCTCAGAAATGTCTGTTTTGCGTTTGTAGGAGAGTGCCGAGCGTCACGTACAGGCTCTGAATGATCGTGCAGCAGAATTGCAGGATCTTCGTAAGCAGTTGGCAGACACACAAAAGCAGCTCAGAAACGCACAGAGACTGAACGCTACAGCCACGCAAGATGGTCACCTAGAGACCGCTGAACTCCATGCAATGTTGGCAGAAAAGGAAGCCCTCATTAATGTGAGACTTTGACCTGTAATCTTTTAATCACCAGGCTGTTTTTACATTTGAATTGATTGCTTAGTTCAGAACTGGAGTTGCTCTTGTGTGTAAATGCTTTCATAAGAGTCATGTTGTGGTAGGAAATGCATGTAAATGGAAAGTGATATTGTTCTGTTGGTTTTATAGAAGCTGCTAGACCGTGGACAAGAGAAAGATCGCATCCTGTTGGAAATGAAGACGAGTGAAGCTCTTCCTCCTCAGGTGCTGGAGCTCAGACAGACTATTGAGGTGCTGCAGGAGAAACTTGAGGATAGAGAAGGTGAGAGTGTGTTTGACCTGCAAGAATACAACAATTTTACGCTAAGGTTACACTTATGGGCAGATAACCGTGATATTTCTTTGAAAACACCAGTATTGTGAGCAATTTACCATACATTGCTAACTTAAATTATATGTAGACCTATCATTTGTGTGTGTTTGTAGCCGAGCTGAGCAGGCGAAACAGTAAGGAAACTCTGGATATAACTACAGTCAGTAAGAAATCAGCTGTGGTTTTGAAGAGAGAGCTCACACAGAAAACAGAAGCTCTGAACGCCGCTCTCAAGAGAGAAAACCAGCTCAAGGTCTTTAATTTGAGATCTTATGGATTTATGGTTTTTTGTGTTTCAACGTGACATTTTTAAAATAATTGTGTGGGTTTGTGACAGATTTCTCTAGCAGAGCTTCAGTCTACAGTCTCAGAACTGGAGTCACGATTAGAGGGACAGGCGGCCAATATGGAGTCCCTTACATCAACACTTAACACTAAAGAAGAAATCATTACTGTGAGTATAAATCAAATTCACATATACCACCATTCAAAATTTTGTGGTCAGTTAAATTTTTTTTTTTTAAGTAATTAATAGTTTTATTCAGCAAGGATGCATTAAATTGATCAAAAGTCACAGAAAAACATTAAACAGTAAAATATTAAAACTTTTAAGACACAGCTAGCATGAGCTCTGAGGTTGGGTTACAGTATATGCTTCGGTCTGATTTTGTGGTTCTTTGCAGGAGCTGCACCAGCATTTGTCTCAAAGAGGGGACAGTCGACTTCCTCTGACCCGGGATCAAGTGTCCCAGCTGGGTGAAAGTGAATGCAGCATTTCCTCCCTCCCTCAGAGAGAAAGAACCATCATTGGAGGAGATTGCCAGCAACAGGTACATGTGAACACACGCATGCATTCCTTAACTTGATACATGTCAGCATCTCTAATGTTGAATTCCTTTCTTATTTTGTAGGATGTTGCATCTCTATCTGATCTGCTGACTGAGCAGACTGAATTAAACCGAGCTCTGAGAGCTGAGCAACATCTCTACTTCGACCTCATCAGAGCCGTCAAAGAGCGTGACAGGTGTGTGTGACACTTGAAAAGTTGTATCTTCTGTAATGTGATGCTACACACTTGAAATCTGCATTTTAATGGTGTTTTATGTCTCATTTCAGTGTTGAGAGGCTGCAGGCACTGCAGCTGGAGCTCACAGCTGTGTCACTCCTCAGACAGCAGCTGGAAAGTGGAGTCCAGATGAACACGGAGCTGAGAGATCAGCTACAAAAAGAGATCCAAAGAGCCAAACAGAGAGAAGGTGCAGTACAGATAGAGAGTGCAGAAAACCAATCAGATGTCATGCTATAATCTCCCAAAATACCACAGTCTGAACCTTTCAGTTTGTCCAGCCAGTTATGATGCTGGGCTAAAGCCAGTTCAAGGTCAGAGCTCATGGCTTAATATTTTGCCCATCAGGTTGTTGACTTTCTGGATGACTCTTTTTTTATTTCAGCCCTGTATGTGGTGTAAAGCAGGACACACAATAACAGCACATCCAGCTTTTACATCATTCTCATTGTTCGTGCCTGCATAACCATGCTTTTTTATTTATATGAAAGCTTGCATTTGTCTTTATTCTGGCATGCATGTACATTTTGTTCTGTTTTCTTTTGTGGTGTTCTGAAATTTTCTGGCATTCTTGTCCATCTCCTGTTTTTCTGTCTATTTTCTGCTCTGTTCATTAATTCCTCTGTGATTACTTATTTATTTATTTATTTATTTATTTATTTATTTATAGATAAAATATTCTTTTTAATAAAGCATTTTAAATGTCTGTGTGGCTCATCAGCACTAAAACACTAATACATTCACGTCATCTGCCTTGTACACACATACTGTATGCCTTCACTTATTCAGCCTGTTTATTTCTTTCTGTGCATACTAATGAAAACCTTTCCAATCCATTAACCTTCACAATCATCACAAGATCCTCATATACTCACTGTTTTTTAAGTTGAGTGCTTGCATATGAATGCAGAAGAGATCAGACAGTTTTCAAATACACTGAATGCTGAAAATGAAATGCATTCTGTCTGTGTTTCTCCATTTACCCATAATCCTCTTGTGTCCATCTGCTTTGTGGCATTTTGGTCATGGTGATGGCCTCTCTGACCATCACAAGATGGTCATCAAAAAGTTAATACCTGCAGTGTTAGTGTAATTTTGAGATATATATATTTATTTTATTTGATCTTTTTTCATTTATATATATATATATATATATATATATGTTTGTAAACAGTATATATATATATACTGTTTGTGTATTTTTAGATTTTCAGATTTAGTACTTCAACTTAGTACTTCAACCTAAACTTATTTTTTGTCAACATTTCTTATTTTATAAAATATTTACATTTTATTTTATTTCAGCTTTATTTCAATTACTGGAAACAATTTTTTATAGTTTTAGTTACACTGGACTGGATCAGGAAAACTTGTTTATTTCATCATTTAACTCTTTTATTCCAATTCATAATTTTAAATTTGATTTAAATTTAATTTTTGTTCTATATGCCAGTCATCTTTCTGTGCACACTCACAAAACACAAGAAATGCACCTGATTAACTTTCCTATTAACATTCCTTTTAACTTCCTACCCATGTTTTACTGTGGCTCTTGCTTTCACCATTCACAGAGTAGTCTGTATGCTTTGTTGTCTCAGTTGACACTTACAGTAAATATCTGGATGAAATGAATATATATCGACAAAGCCATTAGTGTACATTCTATTCTATGGTACAAATGTTATTTCCTGATTATGCATCCATCCCCTTCTTTTTATAATTTCTTGTGACCAATATGTAGACAACCATTTTAAAGTTGTACATGTTTTTGATTAGGATGTTGTACATGCGTACGTACATATATACTGGATGTGTCTGCAACGTCACTAACTGCATGTGTATATACATGTGTGTGCAGGTTCGAACCCTTCAGAGTTAGAGAGCATGCGTGACGCACTGGAGGAAGCGCAACGCTGGAACGCCTCTCTGCAAGCCAGACTGGGACAGATCCAGAACCGGGGAGGAGGGGTTGGACAAGCCAACGATTCTGGTACGTTTACATAACATATAAGTATAATTTGGCCATTTCTTAATTAAATTTGTAAAATTATTTTAGTTTATTTGACTTTAATCGAATTAATCTATGATTTTAGTGGACACACTGAGTTTTATTGGTGATCAGACTTCGTATATGAGTATATGTGTTGGCGAAGGGCCAGAGGAGGAGCTCCAGCACTTGACCATTGAACAGCTCAGAATAAAGGTGAGTGCCTAATCGCCAAGTGCTATTATGTAATTTTTGTCAAACAAAATTGAAGGATTTACATTTTCATTTAATTTTCAGGTTTTAGAGCTACAGGCAGTCAATGCCGAACTGCAGAAGAAGCTGCTTCTGATGGAGAAAGACATTGTGGGTAAAGTTCCACTAGACTCTGAGAAAGAACCAGACCTAATCAACCTCTCAACTTCAATCAAGGTATTAAAGGTCACAGTGAAATCTTTCCAAAAATAGTCTTAGAAATACTATTAGTTTATTTCTTATGTAATATTTTTTGGAATACATTTTTGTAAAGCTGACATTTGGTTTGATGCTAATGTGAAACGGGGCCCAATTTCTTACCTTCTTTTAACCTCTTGACCTTTAACCTCAGATCTTCTGATTTTGTGCTTTTGTGTTCCGTTTATGATTGGAGTCTTGTCTGTATTTGAATTTCTAGTTTACTAACATTAGTTAGCAGTAGGTTGGACCTTCTCTAGCAATTTGTTTGTCTGCTGAATGTGTCTGTGGTTATTTTTTTTTTCTCCCTCTAGTTCTCTCTCTGTCTCTCTCTTCCGTCCCTGCTAACCCCTGTTATCTCCTCTCTCTGTCTTTCTGGCTTATTTTCTTACCCATGATCACTTGCAGCCGCCCCCATCCTACCGTTATCGTGTGCTTTCTTTATATTCTGTTCCATTATGGCATTTTGTGTTGTTAAGTCATGTGTCACCAAACATGCCATTACTGTAGCAAACACCGATACAGCAGAAACCGACTTCTGAAGATGATGTGACACTACTGCCTCCAAACATGAAGGTAAGAGACCGTTTATGGAAATAGATCAGTCAATTTTGTAAAAATACACTGTAATCTTGAAATTCAGCTTTCAATCTGGGAAACTCAGTGGTCTTGTTTATGTATTTACCGTTGTCCCATGTGTTTTTGATCTCTAAGGAGAGATGTGATGAGGGAGATCTTTTTCCAGAGGATGTTGGTGAGAGTAATCAACCATCACAGACTAAAAGAGAGCAAAGTGGAGTACAGCCTACATCCAGATTCATTAGAGATGAATCAGAAAAAACAGAACTCCGTTCACTTCTCTCAGATTGTGGAGCGGAGTCAGACTCTCAACTCCGGTATGTTTGAGATAACTAGGTATTCACATTGTAGCTTTGTTTGTATGTCAAATCAAATTTTAACTGCAATCTGTAGGGAGCAAGTGGCCAAACTCCGCTTGGAAGCATCTGAACTCTGTGGACTTTTGAAGGAGGAAAATGCAACTGAGTCCAAAGAAAGTGCAGATAGTTCTGGGGAAAGCGACATCCATGGAGACTTGCACCAAACTGTGAAGGTGCTTCGCTCAGAAGCCAGAAGTCACCGAAAGATAATTCGACTCCTAAAAGAGCAGCTGCAGCAGAACTCTCTCTCCAATGCTAGAAGTCAGCTTGATCAAAAGATGATGGCCGGCAACATGAAACAACTGCAGACTCACCATGAAGATTTGCACAAACACACTAGCACACTGGAGAAAGAGAACAAACCAAGAGAAAGGAAAGAAATGGAGGAGAGATATGAGAGAAGGCGGCAGGGTCAAAGCACCAAACCGAGCAAGAATCATAAGCAACACATGGCCAGACACGCAGTAAGTATCAGTCACATGTGCTGCCAGAAAAAGATAGGAAGTCTAGCATAATGTTTGGTAACCATTTTTGGTTTCAAACCTTCCAAGAAGCAATTATGCCTGAATCTTCAACTTCTGGAGCAACCTGGAGTTAGGTGGCATGTTTAAGGACTCAATAGTGGCTCATTTCATGCAGGAATTAAATAAGCAACCATCTGATTACCAGCCCTATTATCCCAGGGTTGCCCAGTCCTGTTTCTGGAGATCTACCATCCTGAAAAGTTCAGCTCCAACCCTGATTAACCTCTTAACACGGTTGGTTCAGGTTAACATACCTGAACCGACTAAGTAGGATCTTCAGAAGCACTTGGTAATTACACACAGGTGTTTTGGGAGCAGAGTTGGAACTGAGCTCTTCAGGTAGGTAGATTTCCAGGAACAGGATTGGGCAACCCTGCTTTGTTCTGTATGGTTAGGTTGACAATATTGATTTCTTGATTTTAAATGATCTTCATTTTGATGACCTGAAGAATTGACATGTAAAGTAGCTGATATATACCCAAATTAATCTATATTGAGTCAAATCAAGAGTTTGTGAATCGAAATATCCAGTATGACACACCACCCCATCTTCCCACTTCTTGCCTCTAGTGTGGAGATGCATTCAGACCTGTCTTCACTGCTTCTTTTATTTTTCCAAAGTATCTTATCACTAAGATAATCATAATGTCCTTTGTTTTAGGCATATGTAAAATCTCGGCTACCAGTACCTATGAGGCCCAGTAGGAGTTCTGGGCAGAGCTCAGAAGATCTGAGTGAGTTGAATTCAGGCCATGTTCACCACAGAAACAAAGATTACCTGACTGGGGCGGAAGAGTCTGATTACAGCACGGACAGCAAGATGTCTTCGAGATCAGCTCAGCACGGACACCTCGAATTAGACCATGTTAAAGATGCTAGGCTGAGTCCAACTGCTGAAACAAAGCAAGACACTAACATGAACCAGAATCTGGAATCAGAGCTCATGGTGCAATTAGAGTTGCTGAATCAAGAATGCCAAGACAAGGAGGAGCTAATCTCCCGCCTGAGGGAACAAGTCCAGGAATGGGACGAGCTACAGGTGGAGCTACAGGAGAAGGACAAGCTCAACCGAGAGTACGTGGAAGCTCTACAAGCGGCAGAGTCTACTATTGCGTATCTCACTGCATGCAGCTTGGACTCGGAGTGTGGAATCGGTCAAACAGGAGATGCAACATTGCTGCAACGTTGTGCAGATCTTCAGAAGGCTGTTGAGGAGAAAGACCGACTCAACGCTCAGCTCTTGGACTGCTTGAACTCTGCGGAATCCGCCATTGCATTGCTCCGAAATGTAGACACTACAAGCAGCCAAAAGGACCTTGGGCAAGAAGACCCAAAGGCACTTTGCGAGCGGCTTGAGGACTTGATTGGACAGATCAGAATTTCTCAGCAAAGCAATGACAGGTCAAGAGACTCTCAAAGCCCAGAGGTTGGTCCAAAGCTAGTACCTGATTCTGACTTACAGCGGCAGGTGGACTCACTGCAGGAGTCGGTGTTGCAGCAGTGCAAGATGAACGCTGAGCTGCAGGAGAAGCTCTGGACATCAGAAGCAGCTGTTAAAAAGTTGAGTACAGCTGTCAAGCGCAACAGCGCACCCACAGGTCTGGAGGGGAATTACACTGCTGGATCAGAAGAAAAGGTCTTGTCATTGCAACAGCAACAGTTGATGGACTGTCTATCTGAGTGCATTAGAGCTGCTGAAGGTGCGGTCAAGTCTTTCGCAGATGTTTGCTCCAAACCAAACCAGTCTCATGAGGAGATCTTGTCGAGTACAGAGTTAAAGAAATGGCTGGAGAGGCTGCAGCGTGCTCTGCTGGAGAGAGAGTCTCTGGAGGACCCAGCCTGCACAGAGAGGCACCAACAAAAGACAAGCACTCCCATTCAGAACCCAGAGAGTTCTAAACCAGAACGACAACAGAATGTTCGTGAGCCTGTGTCCTCACACCAGAATCTTCATAAGAACCTCTTAATGCTTCTTCAGATTCATACTGAGCGTGCTGAAAAAATGAGCAAACTCGAGGAAGCTGTTAGTGGGCATAGCCAAAGTGCAGGTGGTGGAGATGCACCTGGAAATGAAACTATGGAGAGGAACGCCCAGATTGAAAGTTTGCAGAATGCCCTGAAGGAGAAGCAGAGGGCATGTCGGAAATTAGAAGAGAAACTGGCGATCGCTCAGTCGGTCATCACTGTGCATGGCTTAAATAGGGAGAAACAGTCAGATCAACGCAAAGGTGAGAAGACGACGACGCATGAAGTACACTCAGTTGAGGGTAAACAATGCTCAAACTAGCTGATTTTAATGCACAAATACACTCTTTTGTGTATGACGTGTGATTTTGTATTATTTCACCTCAGTATTAATGTCGCCGATTAAATTTTAACCTGATACATAAGGCTTTTATGACTCAAATAGTATTATATATTGGGAATATGACACTCATACTTGAGGAGGAGAAAACAATCATAGGCAGAGACCCAAACTGAGCAAAAATATGCAATTTGAAGCAGTTTCTGATATTTATATGGCCAAAAAGATGAATTTCTGGTAGAGTGTAAACCAGTGAGATATTTACAACAGTACAGCAGAGACATACATAAAATGATGAAAAGTTGTCATTCTGTATCTCCCAATAATATGTCTTCGTAAGATGTTTAAATGCTTAGTTTTATGATCAAAGCTCTGTAGTTTCAAAACATATAATGCAGTGCAATACAATGATGACTGAGAGATGAACAAATAAACATTCCTCAAAAGCCCGATGGATTATATCTGATACTCACATTTGAACGTTTTTTCAAAAAAAAAAAAAAAAAAAATGATGCATGGATAATTGAGTAAGTTGCTTCAGTCCAGTAAATTTCCATCTCAAAATAATACTTAGCCTACAATATAAAAAAGTTATTCTTATGTTTACTTTATAAAAAAACAGTAAAGATTTCACAGCAAAAAGACACGAGCTGAAGGTGGATGTTTTTCAATTATACTAAAAGGCCTTTTACATGCTAATAAAGTATGAACTATTAATCAGATGGCATAAGATGTAGTAGATTGAGTACATTTTTTTCAGCATATGTTAGTAATTTAGAGGCCTTAGAAAGTTGCGTATCAAATATGATATAGTTGGCTTTATAGGGTTAATGAGTATTATACAAAAATGGCTCATCAGTTTGCAGATACCGACCTACATTTAGTGCCTTTCAGGTTTTATTGTGCTACAAAGACAGCATGTTGCTTGTTTTTCTGGCTGGGGGCTGCCGTTCTCAACCCTGCCTGTGTGCTCTAGCGTCCCCTAGTGAACAGGATGATAAAGGTGTACAAGTGGAGGCGCAGGACCTTGGGTATGAAACGAGTGGAAGGAGTGAGACGGAGGTGGAGGGCAGTAGCACAGGTAGACAGGGGAAAAACTTTTTGTTTTAATAAGACTGCATGTGAGGGTTACTGCATGGAAAGGGTATTCCAAACTCTCCTATCTCCATTGATGATCCGTGCTTTGCAAGCTGTTACTGACTGCATGCTCATAATAAACAGTGGTGATTGTTTTGATCGCAGTGGTGATAACACTTTGGTTATTTTAAAGGGATAATTCACCCAAAATTGAAAATACTTCTTTTAAATCACATTGTTTCACGTATCTCTTTTTATGCCACGTAACAGAGTTTAACAGAATGATGGCACTGTTTTTTGTCCTGTGTGTGAAAGTCACAAGGTTGTATAAACATTGACAGAATTTAAATTTTTGGGTGCACTTACCCTTTAACCTTGGTTATTTGTTTGTCAGCACCTGTTTGTATGTGCTCTGTTTGTTTTAACATGGTTTGCATCACTTACTCTGCATGACCAAACCATCCCTGATTTAATTATGTAACTAATGTGGCATCTTTGAGGACTGTAACCTCCTTCCACAATTGCTGTAATTAACTTAAATCTACCTTTTTATTAGATGTGGATGGTGTTTTGCGGTTGGTTCCCGCTCTGTCTCCTGTCCTCGCGGGCACTCAGGACCGTTTTTCACCTGACACTACCGCATCCAGCCCCTCGTACCCCAGCTCTCCTGGCCTGAGCTCCCCTCGACCCTCCGACCCTCACGTCGACCCCAACCTGCACATCCAGCAGCTCAGGTCACAGATTGAGGGACAGCACAAAGTCATCCAGAACCTCCAGAGGCAGCTGCGTAAGAAGTCTTTGTCATCTGAGATCCTGAGTGTGACCTCTGACCCCACAGCAGGTGAAGAAGAGGAGGAAACAAAGATGATGAAGGCTCAAATCGCCCAGCTGAGCTCTGAGCTGGAAAGAGAGAGAACCCTGAACAGAAGCAGCCAAGCAGGCTCTCCATCCAGGTAGATTATATCACCATCTTCATGATCATCATCAACTGTATACTTCATCTTGTGGCTTATTTATTTAATGTCACCCTCTCTATTTCTCAGCAGGATTGAGTCTCTGGTCCAGTCTCAGGCCCGGGAGTTGTGTGAGCTGCGGGAACAGATCCGTGTATCTCGTGGTCTGGGTGTGGAACAGCGTAAACAGCTGCTGGAGCTCAGAAGAGCTCTAGAGGAGTTACTTCAGCCTAATAATATGCACTCCGCTCAGGGAACCCAGCTCAGAGAGCAGCTGGATCACAGCCTGAGTCTGCTAGAAAAACTGGAGCAGGGTAAATATACACAAACACAGAGAAATCACTAATGAAGAACGGTTAGAGATGGGAAACTTTGAAGCAATAATGACAGAGGCAGAACCAAAACATGGAGTTGTGTATAGATAAACAATTTTATTGGAGGAAGTAAGCTGTATGCTGATTTTTTTTTTATTATGCATGAGATATCAAGAAAACCTGCATCTGCATTTACCACAATGTATATTAACCAATTTCAAAAGATGCTTTTATTCAAAATTGGATTGAAGATGCTAAAATAACCTTATTTACTTGATATATTTGATAGCTGATTGCCTCTAAATTACACATTTAATAGTCTAAGGTTATGTGATAACAGAGTGCCATGCTGGTATATGAAACATTTATTGTTGAATTCTACATATTCTTACACACAGGGTAGTAAACTAAAACTAAAATATAAAAACTTTTTTTTTTTTACTTGAAATAAGCATTTTATGACAATAAAACATTTCTGACAGGTAGTTGCCAAAACAAAATATACTAACTGAAATAAACTAATGTATTTATATTATACTATATATAATTTTTTTAAACAAATAAAAATGACAATGACCTCGAAACTTTTAAATTAAATTGAAATTGGAAAAAAAAAGAATTCAAAATATAAAAAAAATACTAAAATAACACTGCGTTTACATACTATTTAAAACAGTTGTAGGCAACATAGTATAGTATATACTATACTATAAGTAGCAGAGCAGTAGTATTCCATTGTGAACCTAGGCATAAATAAACTAAAATGTTGAAGTATACGTGTTTTCTGTTATCCTTTAGTTTCTACTGAAGGGTCTGATATGGATAATGAAGAAGCAGCAGAGTTAGAGATGAAGCTCAGGTGAGAACTTCATATCTGGTCAGCTTCATATCTGCTAAGTATGATGCATTGTGATCTCACAAATACTGAAATCTCAAGTATGTAATAGAAGAGAAATGGAATGGAACACTGCATTAGTATGCATGGTTAAGCTGTAGTGTACTCTTGAATCTGTAGCTACTGTTACCCATTAATCCAGCTGGTGTTTGATGCTTTAGTCTTTGGCTTCCTCCCGACAGCGATTGTGAGTGGGTGAGTGAGGAGCCGCAGTACCTGCGCTCTCTGCTAGAGGGCGACAGAGAACAGCAGCAGCTACAGATTGTTTATTTGTGCAGGCAGAACCAGAATCTTGCCATTAGTACACAGCATTACATTGACCTGTGAGTGCTGCCTGCAAGGGCCTGTGTGCAGTGCAGTGTTTTTCTTATCTCTACAATGGTCTTTCTTAGATGCATTTAGGTTTTGATTTGTGTTGTATTTTCTCTTTGGGTGACAGTATTTACAGCCAGATTCAGGCTCCATCCCAATTCACATACTATCCATATTATATAGTATGAAAGATATGATTAATGTCACAAATTACACTGCTACTTTTTTTTTTTTCAAAAGAAATATATGTTGAAATATATGATGAAATAAATGCTGTTCTTTTGAACTTTATATTCAAAGAATCTTGAAAAATAAAATGTTTCCACAGAAATATAAAGCAGCACAACTCCTTTCAACAGTGATGATGATGATAATAATAATAAATGTTTCTTGGCAGCAAATTAGTATGATTTCTGAGGGATCATGTGACACTGAAGGCTGGAGTAATGATGCTGAAAATTCAGCTTTGATCACAGGAATCAACTACATTTTACAGTATATTCAAACAGAAAAAACTTATTTTAAATTGCAGTAATATTTCAGAATATTCACTGTTTTTGCTGTATTTTTGATTAAATAAATGCAGCCTTGGTGAGCAGAAGAGACTTCTTTCACAAACATAAAAAAAAATTAAGTTTAAGGGATAGTGTTTATTTTTTGTGATTTTTAAATTATGCATCCATGTATGCTTTTTAGACTAGTGCAAGTTTAGGATTTGGGATTTAGCCTTACTCTTTTACATCCTAATTTTCTTATTATCTTGTGGTGTTGTTTGTGTTGATTGTTGATTTGTTTTATTGTGTCACTGATTGTTTCCTGACAGTTTTGTTCTCTCTGTAAGTATTTGTTTGTTTGCATGACAGACTCTCTGCAGAACTACAGCAGAAAGACCGGCTCATTCAATCTCTGCAACATCAACTGCGATTGCAAGCTCCCATAATGCACCAGGATTCAGATTCCGAGATGAGTGACAGGCTGTCCAACGATGGCACCAGCTCCTTCCATGACAGCCCTCCTGCTGTCAGCAGACAGACCCCCATCAGACCTCACACAGGTAACACTCACCTGATCAGCTGCAAGTTTGTTTGTAAATGCGTCTGATTGTATCTCAGCTAACACATCAGAATGCCAAATTAGAACTGAACGTTCCTGAACATCCTTCCAATAAAGTTCTTCAATGTTTTATCAACCTGAAACGGACTCCTTGCTAATAGATGAACGTAATCTCAGTTCAGGGCGGAGCACCTTTTAAAACAAGATTAATTATTTATCCAGTAAACCTTCACATGGGACTCTTGTTGATTTCCCACAGTGACCTTTTAACCTGGAGAGATATGCAGGCCAAATGATTTTTGATACTTGGTTACACTGAAGCCTTGTGCCATTTCTCACTGTCTCACAGTTTCCATGCTTATGTAATATTATTCTATGTAAACTGACCATCCAGTTCTGCATTTAAGTGCTGCTGATGCTTGTTGTGTTGAATTATAAGTTTAAGTAACAGAAGCTGATGTTATATTAGTATTTTTTATATACTGTTATATTATTTATTAATATTTCAATTAGATTTGTTTGTATTTTCCTTTTAGTAATTTTATGCGTTTTTGTCTTCATATCATTTTTATATTTATGTTTTAGCAGTTTTTGGACCAGTCGTTATAGTATTTATTAATACTTTGTTTCTTTTTTTTTTGTATTTTCAAGTTTCATTTTAGTAATTGTGTTTTTGTCTTTATATATATATATATATATATATATATATATATATATATATATATATATATATATATATATATATATATATATATATATATATATATATATATATATATATATATATATATTTCTATTTGGCTTTAATTTACTTTTGTTTTAGTGTTTAGTACCAATGTTATTTTTAATATTATTTATTTACTCCTATTTGCTTTATTTATTTAATAGTATTTATTCAAATTTTCAATTAGCTTTTATTTTTTTATTTTCAGTTTTAGTAATTTAATGTGCTTTTTTTTAATAATTTCTATTCAGCTTGAATTTATTTTTAAGTAATTTTAGTAATAGTTGTATTTTAACATTATTTATAAACTCTTATAATATCTATTGTCTTATATTTTTTTATATTTTCTTATATATCAATTATCTTATATATTTTTGTTTTGTTTTTATTTTAGTAATGTTATGTGCTTTTATCATTTTTTTATTTCTATGTTGGTTTATTTTATTTGAGTTATTTTAGTACTTCAATTTAAACTTATTTCAGTCCATTTAAATTTCTGTTTTAAGTTTTAAATTCTTTTTATAGGTGTGATGAATAATTATAATACTACAGCAAAACTTACTTATTATTTGTCACTGATTTTGTCTTTTGAGATGTTTTTTGTGAACACTGAGCCCAACCCATGTGTGCTGTCTTGATATTAAATATGCATTTATCTGTTTTCGTTAATCTGTGGTCCTGTCGGCTTGAGTATTTGAGTCGTGTAGTGAAACGGCAGGAGCTGAGGCTGGTGTCCCGTTACTGGCCCTTACAGATGCATTATTCAGTATGCACTGTTATCTCCTCTGCCCTCCTGAGAGCCTTTAAGAGCCCTGAGCTGGTGTGTTGCTGACTTGTTGAGTGTTTAGTATTATGCAAACGGATAGATTTTGCTCTTCAGTAAAGGCATTGGCACAAGATGCTGGACCTCATACCACTACACTAGCAAACAGAAGGAATTTGTTACTCCTGATCTCTCTTCAGAACGGCCTGGTTCAGGTTTTCCAGCAGCTAGGACACAATCAATCAAGAGATTGGAGGTCTATTCGGTGAACACTTGATGGGCTACACCGTATTTGCAGGTTGTTTAGCACTAACGTTATTAGAGGCAAGGGTGTCTCATGTTAAGTGATGCTGAATTGTCATTCAGAACGGATAAATGTTTGTGAGAATGTTACAGCTGTGCTTAACTCTCTAGTGGATTGAAACTCTTCTGAGATCTGGTGTTATAGTTAGACCAGGTCTAGGTTAACATTAGCTCGGTTCTGGACATGAGTGAACAAATTGTGGTCCATAATGGCATCTCTCGTAGCAGATGGAGAAAAGTGCTAAAAGCCACCAAAGAGGAAGGTAAAAATCATCTTACCTGTTTTGCATTTAAGTGCTGCTGATGCCTTGCTGTCTTGAATTATAGGTTAGGTTTAGGTAAGGGAAGCTGATGTTTGAACGAGTGTCATTTTAGCATTATGCATGTACTATTACAGTATAAATATTTTCAATCAACTTTTAACATTTTCAAATTTTATTTGAAATTCTAATATTTTTGTGCTTTTATCATTTTTTAATGTTTCTGTTTAGCTTTAATTATTTTTAATTTCAGTTTTAGTGTTAGTAATTTTAATACTTCATCTTTAGCCCTTAAATTTGAGTACTTTATCAACTTATTTCAGTTGTTTGCCAAGGTAGCATTTCTAATTTCAAGTTTTGTCTAATATTTGTATTTTATTTTATCGCAGCTTTAATTACCAAAAAACACATTTTTATAGTTTTGGTTTTAGTAAACGATAACAACATTGGTAACAACATTTGAATCTGTGTTGTAAGATGTTAAGCTCTACATGAAGTCAAATTGACAGCTTAGTTTATTAATATGTGTCCCCTTATTGTGCTTGGTTCATCAGTGCGTGTTATTATAAAGACATAAAATATTGTTTTCATTATCTTTCATAAAAATGTATTCTATTTGTAATGTAGATTTCTGAAGGATCATATGACATTGTATGACCAGACTAATGATGCTGAAAATTCAGCTTTGATCACAGCAATAAATTACATTTTAAAATATATTCAAATTGACAGCTATTATTTTAAATTGTAATAATATTTCACAATATTACTGTTTTTACTGTATTTAAATAAATGCAGCCTTGGTGAGCAGAAAAGACACCAAACTGTTGAACGTTGATGTGTCTGTTATACCTCATACTTAATATACCTCATACATAATAATTAATAGAATGACGGCATACACAAAATTGCTGAAATGCTATTAATGCTAAATTCACCAAAAATAATTATGTGCAAAATTACTCTATGGCTCATTTTTATTCTTGTATGCAGTTGTAAACAAGCCTTTCTTGTCGTTTCTTACAGGGTTGAATGCAACCAATGGCGACGCGTTTTCAGATACGGGACTGGTTTCTGGGGGTGTGGCTGTTGAAGGGGGTGTGGGCGATGATGGAGAGGAGAGTGTTCGAATGCTACAGCGGGAGAATGGACGCCTGCAGGAGCAGCTGAGAAGCAGCGAGGAACTGAACGCTACACTTCGTAGTGAACTGGACCTCACTCGGTCTATCCTGAAACACAAGCCACAGAACCAGACCGAAGACAAACACCCGGAGCAGCAGAACACGTCAGCAAGCAAGACCATCAACTCAGGTAGAGATGATGAGAACTTTAACATTACAGTATGCAAGTAGATGCAGAATTGGCTTCATCTATATACTTATTTTCTTACTTTCTCTTTTAGATCTCTTAGCAGAACACCTGCAGGAGATCCGAGCATTGCGTCATCGTCTTGAAGAGACGATCAGAACCAATGAGAGACTCCGAGAACAGTTAGAAAGAAAGTTACAGGAAGCTGAGAAAGACTCGGGTGAATAAACAAACTTGTACAAATTAATTTCACATTTGACATGGCTTACAGTGCTCCTCAGATCTTCAGATCACTCAATATGTGTGTGTTTGTCTATGTGATCAACAGCCACTAACATCTTCATCGCTGGTTCTGAAGATCAAACTCACATCAGCAGTGAACTTCACTTCCTTCTCACCCAAAACCACACACTCAAAGAGCAGCTCAACCAGGGAGCAAGAGGTAACATAGTCTCTAAAATGTTAAAACTGCTTCTGGATGTGAGCTGTTATCACAGGTGTGTGTGTGTGTTTTAAACAGATAAACAGAAGGAGAACGACCGCCTGAGGGAGACTTTGGCCCGACGAACCGCTAAACTAGAGCTGAGCAGAAAAGAGTGTGAAACACTGAAACAGGAGAGAACACAACTACAGGACAATCTGTACAGGTAACACACGCCTCATATGGGACATCTATCTACAGAAAAATGTATGTCTAGATATGTTTCTTATAAAAGAGATCAGCTGTAGATACACACAGTGATCTGGTATCCTGTAATGTGTGTGTTTGTGTATCATGTATCATTCTCAGAGGGCCTGTTTAATGAGTTGTTTTAATTATTGCAATTATTTGTAATCCAGGAGGTAAATGTGTAATTGGCTAATGAGTTTCATGTTACTAACACATACACTCATTATGTTGTCCCTGAATTTTTTAGTTGTTGCACATCAGTGTTTCCTACATCTCCATTTACATTTACCAATGAGTATCTTTAACTAGGAACAACCAGTTAATATTTAAATGGTTTTAAATCTTACAAACATTTTAGCTCAGCACTTCTCACCTGCTAAATGCCAGTTTTGAGTCTGATGTGATTTTCTAAGTAGTTCAGTTGTTAATACAGTAAGCTTTGTGACTGAATCAGTAAGTGAATCAGTTGTTAATGCAGTAACCATTCTGACTGATTCAGTAAGTGATTCAGTTGTTGATGCAGAAAATGTTCTGATCCTGTGAGACATTTGGTAATGCAGTAATCATTCTGAATGATTCAGGAAGTGATTGTTGATGCAGTAATTGTTCTGATTCATGCAAGTGCAGTGATTCAGGTTGTAGTCATTCTGACCAATTCAGTAAGTTATTTTTTTTAAAGCAGTAGCGAGTGAGTTGTGAGTAGTGAATTGTTAATGCAATAAATCATTCTGACTGATTCAGTAAGTAATTCAGTTTTTAATGCAGTAATCTTTCTGACTGATTCGGTGAGCGATTCAGTTATTTCAGTAGTCGTTTTACTGATTCAGTAAGTCATTCATTTGTTGATGCAGTAATTGATTCTGTGAGCCAGTTGTTCAGTGAGTCAGTTGTTCAGTGAGTGAGTGAGTTAATGCAATAAGCATTCTGACCGATTCAATCTGCAGTTCAGTTGTTGATGCAGTAAGCATTTTGACCGATTCATTGAGTCAGTTAATGCAGTAATTGTGACTGATTTAGTAAGTGATTAATTTTTTTAATGCAGGAATTGTTTGCACTCATTCAGTGAGTTGGTTGTCTAACAAATTCAAATCTATTTGATTAAGATAAATTTGCAAATTGGTATGACTGATTGAAATAAAAAGAATCATCTAAAAAGAGCAATTTGTTTGCACATCTGACATTGCACTTAATTGCTGTTGCACTGTATGCTAGTTTTGCATGCAACCAGTGAGGGCAACATCATAAAGCTATTTTATGCATGCACTGATGTGTGTGTGTTTCAGGTTGCAGTGTGAGAACAGTCATCAGAGGCAGCAGTTGTGTGACACTCAGCAGCTCTTGCAGTCTGTGCGTGTGGAGCTGCAGGTGCATGAGCACATGAAGAACTCCACACACACTCAAACAGGTGCATTCTCTCTCACACACACACGTGATGCCTGAACGTGCTGTTGAGGATTGGTTTGAGACGCTGCTGATATCTCTGTGTGTTCAGCTGAGGGCCGTGGCTCTGGATCTGAGAGCGCTTCAGCAGTGGATCTGAGCGAGCTGTTGGCTGAGATCAGACAGCTGCGCATTCAGCTGGAGAGAAGCATCCAGATCAACACCACACTGAGACAGAGACTGGAACAACAGCTGCTGACCCGCACTGACCCCAGATCAACCATCAACATCAACTACCTGCTGCCCAAAACAGGTACACACACACACACACACACACACACACACACGTACAACACTAAATACTAGTAATTGGTAGAGGCAGATTCAAGAAAAGAGTTGTTAAAACAAGATAAAAATGTATTTTTTCTGTTTCTTTTGTTTCATTTTGCGTTTGTTTTTTTTATTCTTTTTCTTTGTTCATTCTTTCTTTTTTTTTCTTCTTTTTTTTATTTTGCTCTTTCTATTGTTCTGTCATTCTTTTAAATCAAATTTTCGTTTTCTTTCTTTCTTTCTTTCTTTCTTTCTTTCTGTGTGGTTTTCATTCTCTCTGTCTTTCATTTCTTTTGTTCTTTCGATCACTCTTTTGTTCTTTTGGTTGTTCTTTTCTTTTGCTCATTCTTGCTTTCTTCCGATCAATCTTTCATTCGTTCTTTCTATTTTTTGTTCATTTTTCCTTTGTTCATTCTTTCAATCTTTCCTTTTCCTTTTGTTCTTTTGTTTGTTCTTTTTTGTTTTCTTTTGTTCTTCTGTTTTCTTTAATTTTTTTTATTTATCTTTCTTTTGATCTGTTTGTTGTTCCTTTTGGTCGTTCTTTCTTTTGATATTTCATTCTTTCTATCTGACTTTCACCTTTTTTCTTTCTTTGTGGTTTTGTTCATTCTCTCTTTCTTTCATTCTTTCTTTTGTTCTTTCGGTCTATCTTTTGTTCTTTTGGTTCTTTTCTTTATTTTTTTATTTCGATCAATCTTTCGTTCGTTCTTTCTATTTTTTTTGTTCATTTTTCCTTTCTTTTGTTTGTTTTTTATTTCAATCTTCCTTTCAATCTTTCCTTTTCCATTTGTTCATTCTTTCGTTCTTCTGTTTTCTTTTTCTTTTTGATCTTTTGTTGTTTTTGTTATTTTGTTCTTTCTTTTGATCTATCTTGTTCTTTTTGGTCATTTTTTTTTTTCTTTTGTTTTCTTTTGTTCTGTCTTTCACCTTTTTCTTTCTGTTCTTTCATTCTTTCTTTCTATGATTTGTTCTTTCTTTGTTTCTTTCTTTCTGTCTTTCTTTTTCTCAGATGAAGCTGGCAAATCAGATGTTCTTCACTTACATACAGATGTGTCCAATGCTGCACATGGTACACATCTTTGACTTTTTCTGTTGTTTGTATGTTTATAAAGAAATTGGTCCTTTTATGAACAGATTTACATTGCAATGATGAATCTAAAGAGCATGAAAATGAATAAGAAATTGCAGCCTGTGTATAGGACAAATGATGAATTACATAGTTTATACATTGTAGTAGTATTTGTTTTAGTGGTATTATGTGTGTTTGTGAATAAGATAATTGTTATTATTATATACTATATATCATTGTTATTGTTATGTATTATATTCTTTATATTATATTATATATTATATTCTTTTAATAAAATAAAAATACTATTACAGTGGAGAATTTAATTAAATAATCACAAAATAAGAGGAAACAAAACTCAAAACACTGAGATGCATTACAGTAATGAGATTGCAATTAATTGAGAATAATATCACAAAATCTTTATGGTCCTAAAAATAGGCTTCAGTTTTCTTTATGCACTTCTTTTATATGTGACTTCAAGGTATTTTTGTGAAGTTTGCTCATAAATGCTGAAAATAAAATGGTCATTTCCACTTGTGTTTGCGTTCAGACAGCGGTAGCTCAGCGGACTCTGGTTCCCATGCTCCGTCTCGGCTGGTCCCGGGTCACCGGCTGTGGGCAGATAGACGCGGGCGTCACGTTCTGGGTCTGATCGAGGACTATAACGCCCTGCGTAAGCAGATGACTGAAGCCAAGAGACTCACTGCAGATCTGGACACACAGATACACGACTGCGGCCGGGTGAGAATACACACATTCTCAGTCTTTTCTGTGTTAGGGTCATGTTTCAGCACTGAATGTGTTTCCTGTGGTGTGTGTCAGGCTGTGGATCAGATGAAGAGCTTCTCTGGCAGTGTGAACACCATGCAGCAGGTTCTGGAGGAGGCCGCTAGACTTCTCAAACTGCTCTGGAGAGTCTCACTACCCTCAGGAGACGCCACACACACTCAGCAGGTAACAGGAGGATGAGGACATACTGTTTTTATTTAGATAAAGCTTAAATATATGACTTCAAACTGACATTAAATGCATCATGAAATGTTTCTTTAATTAGATACAATATAGTGAAATGTGATCATCAATAAGTATGAAATTTATGCATATTCACTTGGCATATGGGCAAAAAAATGAAAGAATAACAGAACAATGTCAACTTTGTATAATCAGGTTTTTATTTTTTATTTACTTAAGTGAAATACAAATACAATAAATTGTGACCAGAAACAAGGTGTGACACTAACATTTCATTAATTTATTAAATAAAATACACCTGTAATCTAATAGACTAAATTAAATATATGACAAAATAATTAAATACATGGTGAAGTGTTCCTATCATTAATATCACACCTAATTTATGGTCACATTTTATTGTATTTTAAATAATTTAATTTAAATTCATTTAAATTAATTTCCATTTTTATTTTATTTGTGTGAAATAAAATACACTGTATAATGTAATATAATAGACAAATTAAATACATGAAATAAATAAATTGAGTTTTAAAATAAAGTAAAAAATTAATTAAATTTGATTCAAATAGAGTTAATATGTATGTATGTATATATATGAAATGGAATACATAATTTAATATAGTAGATTAAATTAAGTATATGATAAAATAAATAAATACATTATGGAATGTTCCTATCATTAAATACAAGTATAATAAAGTGTGATTATTAATAAGGTATGAAATTAATTGGATTTAATTAAAATTTATTTATTCTTGTTAAATAAAATACACCTAATTCAATATAGGAAACTAAATGAAATATATGATAAAATAATTAAATACATTATGGAGTGTTCCTGTCATTAAATATAATTAAAAGTTTATTTATGTAACAAAATACACCTTCCAATGTCACATAGTATATATGTAATCAGTGATAAAATAACTGCATTGTGAAGTAAATAAAAATGCAGTGGAATGACATTGTCTTTCACTAAGAAATAAATTCTGATGCCAACAATCCTCACAATAATTCATAATTCAGTGATGTGAAGTTCAAGAACTGTGAAACTTTATTAGTACTGTGGAATCTGTGGTTTATTAAACCTGCCCTGTTCATCTGTGTGTGTGTGTGTGTGTCCCGTCAGGAGGAGCTGCTGAAGAGTGAGATCAGTCGTCTGAAGACTCGTCTGTCTCAGCAGGAGCGGATGCTGAGCGGAGCCGTCAAACGCCTCAAATCCACCAACCAGCTGAAAGAGGGCATGGAGCGCGTCATCATCGACCAGCGTAAGACACACCATTACACACACGCGCGCTCATAGAGTCATCAAACACTGATGTGTGTGTGTCATGTGTTTTTGCAGTGTCTCTGACTCACGGTGTGCTGAAGAGAGCCAGAGGAAACCTGGAGGTGCGTTTTCCTTTGTGGTCATTTACATGCATTCAGTCCAATTAACTTTCTCTTCATCAAAGGATCCTGAAAAATATATCACGGTTTCTGCAAAAATATGAAGCAGCACAACTGTTTCCAACATTGCTAATAATCAGAAATGTTTCTTGAGCAGCAAATCAACATATTAGAATGATTTCTGAAGGATCATGTGACGCTGAAGACTGGAGTAATGATGCTGAAAATTCAGCTTTACATCACAGGAATAAATTACATTTTACAATATATTCAAATAGTAAACAGTTTTTGAAATAGTAATAATAATTCACAATATTACTCTTTTTACTGTATTTTCGATCAAATAAATGCAGTCTTGGTGAGCAGAAGAGGCCTATTTCAAAAACATAAAAAAAATCTTAACTGAAATCTTAAAGTTGCACATGATCGTCACATGGAGGATGTGATGCAACTAAATGATATAGAATAAAAATAAATATATAAATAAACTGCTTGCAAACACATTTTGTGAACCCAAAGTATTCAAGCAGAGTTTGATGATAATTTTTGTCATTCTGTGATAAACAGAGGGGGATGTCAGAATTAGTTTATTTAATATGCACTATATAATAAATATAGATATTTCTTAATGATTTAAAATAAAGAAAATAAAAAAAATAATAATTCAAAAGGGGAACTGCATTTCAGTAAAATGTATTTTATTTTATTTATTAGTTTATGTGAAATAAAATACCGTTCAATAAAAAAATGGATACCTACCTTAACCTGGCCACAAAAAAAATAAAAAAAATAAAATAAAAAAAACTGCAAAGTTGACTGTATAAACAATATTTATTTATTTATTTATTTATTTGAAATAAAATGCACCTTGCAATGTTATATAGTAGACTATTAAATATATAAAAATAAGTAATGTCTTATAGTTGCAATACTATTTTTTTTGGATGTCAGAATTAATTTATTGCCATATGAAAAAAACACCTTATTAATTGCAAGACAATACTGTGGACTTACTATGACATTTTTCTTACCCTTTTTTTTTTAAAGTACATCTAAAACATTTTTTTTTTAATGTTCTCTTGTCCTGAATGTTTCTTTGTAAAGGACATTTATCTTTATATATTTAAATTTTTTAACAGTTTTCTTTTCTCTTTCCTGTCTTCATGATATTAATGCTCTGCCCGCTGTGGTTTATTTCACCTGTCTTTCAGTCTAACTATCTGAATGTTTTTGGGCTGAAGGGTCTGCAGGTGGAAGGTTAGTTTAATGACAGCTTGTGTGTTTGTGTGCTTTCAGATGCAGATCTGTTTCTTTGCATGACAATCACTGCATGTTCACTGCTCTGTCTCTTTCCTTCTCTTTTTTTGACTGCTTGCAGTTGTTTAAATTTGAGTGGCCCGTATGAAGAGTTTTACTCCGTCTCTGCTGTGTTTGTCTGAAGGGGATTTATTTCAGGCTTGTGATGCTCTGCATGGATTTTCTTGATTGTTTGGCTCCCAACACATCTCTGATAGTTTTACCTGATTGTGTTTCTGTAGGACGTCCCACTGAATGGACAGTGACCAATCAGCAGTCAGGGGGCGTGGCTTGTCAACAGCAGCGTTCAGGCAGAGGCTCAGCCTGCAGTGAAAACTCCTCCCACTGCAGCTGTTAGAAACTTCACACCGACTCCAGATCAGGATTGTTGAATCCTAACATGGTTTTATTTTGCATTCTTAATTTATTACTCTTTTTGAGGTACCCTGATGCCGATCAGAAGTATTTGCACATATACAGTAAGCATGTAACCGTGTAAAAGGGAATGTTTTTAATAGCGGAAGAGACTTTCTCCTGTAAATACTTTGAGCTTTAGTTTTATAGTGGTTTTAGACAGTCTCACGTTCACTGCCAGTCTCCTGTAATGCTGTGTTATCCTGCTTAAGATCTAATATTTTGATGTAAATGAGTGGTACATGTACATTAAATGAGCTCATGCTGTAGCACTGTTTCAAGTAAATGTATAAATCCTCAAAAGACTGTCTCTGCTTTCATGGTAAACTGATTTGAATTGTATTGGACTAATCAGCATTAGAATTTATTCAAACGCTAAACCTTTACAGCAAGACTTCAGATTTTAATATATATTTATGTATTTATACTGGCAAAATGAGTGGAGAAACTTTAAAAATCTTATTTTAGCAAGGTTTCTTACTCAATTTTTCATTTACATTAGTAAGCCTATTAAAGTTGTATATAAACACACTTTTATTGTACATTTCATGGACTAAACAAATCAAGGCTGCATGTGAATGATGCATTTCTACAATGACATCAATAATATCTATTCTGCATTTGCAGAATAGATTAATTCAAAGAATTAATACTTCTGTTTTTGTTCTACAACAATTAATATAAAAAAAATGTAAACGTCACAAAAATAAAAATTCTAATAAAAATTATGTTACCAACATTTCATTATTTTCCAGCACAACTGTTAGTGTCCATTCAAAAAGTCAGACCATCTTCAGCTTTACTCCCTTTCAGTTTATTATGGTTATAAGACAAATATATGGCAACTGGGACATAGAAAGGTTTCATACAAAACAGCTATGGCATACAATCATGACAAACATCTTTAACATGTTTTAATTATATACATGTAACTACAAAAACATTTAAATGTATTTAGACAGTTTTCATCAGCTGCTGTAGGACCGTCTGTATTTTTATGAGAAGAAAAAGAAAAAAAAAAGATAACCGCTTTTAAATAGAAAAGGCCCTGTGTGGGGTCCAGGTCCCGCGATGAACTTTGGCACCAAACGGACTCACCGAAGTGGAAGCCAGAATCACTGAAACGGATTCATTGTGGTGGAGTTTCCCTTTGACTGCGATTCAGATCTCTGAATCAGGGTTTAAGTACTGAGCTCTGATCAGAGCGGGACGTGTGCGTCTAGCGCTGGACATGCCGGACGAAGGCTTGGACCAGCTGGATGAAGGGCTCCTGGCCCTCCGGCGTGGCCTTGGATCCTGGTGTGGGTGGTTTGGTTTGAAGTGAGGGAAGCAACCCGCTGGCTGGAGAGGAAGGTGAACCTCGCCGGAAAAAACGGAATAATGTCGACAACAACGTACTCTGCAAGAAAACATGAAAAAATATTTGGGTGAATCTGAAGCAAATAGGTCAAAAACTGGTTAAGGTCATATTTCACCCTAAAATGAATGAATGAAAGAAATGAAAATAAAAATGATGACGATAGACAGACAGATAGATATCTGTGGAAAAATACACTGTCCAGACAGGATGATTATGGTCTAACAGTGATTCAAATAATAATTAATCAATCAATCAATCACTAAATTAATTAAAAATAAATAAATTATACTTTAAAATTAATAAATTATTTGATAATTTAATTTTATATTTTTAAATCATTAAATTACTTTAATAAAATAATAATTAATTAATTAAAATTAAATTATGGGAGAAAAAAAACACTGCCCAGACAGTCATAAAATAAAAAATAAATTAAATAAAATACAATAAAATAAAAAAAAAAAATGAAAGGAAATGTCACAAAACAAAAAAACTATTTCACAAAATAAGAAATAGCGTAAATAAATTAATTGCCAATAAAGTTAATTTGATTAATTTAATATTTAATAAGCCTCAAGTGTTTTTTTTCCCGTTCTATTCTGCTGAAGAACTCACCAGCTCTGAGCTAAGCTCCTGTTTGAGTCTCTGTTTGTCTCTGGGCAAAACTGAAGGATCCTTCAGACAGTGAACAGCCTGAGAGATCAAGACGTAGAAGCAGTTCTCCATTGAGAACATCAGCAAAGACCTGAAAGCAAAGAGAAAGAGCATAAGACGACAAAAGATCAAACCCAGACCGGACTGTAAGCATCACAGCAGCGTTTCTGCTCACTTCAGTGCCTGAGTGTCCTCAGAGACCACGACCGGCTCCTTCCTCTTCTCAATCTACAAACAAAACAACAAAATCAGCACAGAAACAAACATCATTTACATGAGAAGAAGAGCTGAAAGTGCTGCACTACCTCTCCCAGCATGCTCAGCGCCACATTAATGGTGGCCATGAGAGTCCCAAACGACGGAGCCACATCAGAGTCAAAGGCAGGAGTGGTGAAACTCAACACAAACAGCGTTCTGTACTCCGCAAGGTCCATAGACTAAACACACACAGAGTAACCTGTCATTTAACACTCGTATCATTTAAGTGTTTCTATTAACATGATGTGTGATTGTGTGTACCTGGTCCAGCAGAATCTGACAGCAGTCAGGTGTGAAGTGCTGTAATGTGGCCAGTGTTTTGCTGAGAATCTTTAACAGGCTGCACTGAACTGCCTGCAGAGCTTTAGACTCCGCCTCCTCTCTCTCAACCTCCCCCTGCTCTTTGGAGGCGGGCTGAAGGGCATGCTGGGGGTGTGGCCCTGGTGGAAGCCCCTCCCCATTCTTGGCCTGAGCAAACAGACTCGCATATTAAATAAATCACATACAGAACTGACAAACACTAAAGATGCGTCAAGAGCTTCACGTCTCATACCTGCAGGTAATGGTGCAGCATTTTCTTGCTGTGAAGGAGGTATGTACACGTCTGACACAGATAGCACAGATTCACCTGAAACACACAAACATAAACTTTTTTTTTTGCCAGCTGAATCTCTTAAGACATAAAATATTTACTTAAAGTATCCCTGAGATTTTAAGTCAATAGCTTAATATTTGAATGCATTTACTTGTTCATACATAGACACTAACACTACAAGTTACAATACAAATTTTTTGGTTTTATTAACTTTTTAATTTATTTTCGAGGAAAGCAAGCAGAAGTGCTGGACTGTACCTGTACGTCTCTGAGGAGCTGCGGCAGGTGGAACTGCCACTCTTTGCAGAAGTTGGAAAGCTGAAGCAGGAAGCCCACTGTGTGATCAGCTTCATCCAGACACGCCAGAGACTGAACCGTCCTCACTGCGTTCAGACACTACAACACACAACATCCTCAATGAGAATTAAGCATACTTAAAATATTTTAATTGCAAAATATAGCACTTCCTGTAATGCTTTTAAATTATGCTGATCATAATAAAAACCACTGTTACCAGATCATTATTATCATAATAATGAAAATCACTATTTAATATAAGACCAACAAAACTCCCCAAGAGAAAAATGTTTAAAAATATGAAGAAAATAAAAACAATAAAATAATAGAAAATGAAGTTTCGTTGGCTGAAAAATTACTGTGGAAATTTGGGAAATTAAAAAAAAACAAAAAAACATTTCAAAATATAAATCAAGAGAAAGTGACATTTTCATGATCATTAAGCACAATTAAAAATATTTAATTTGTAAAATATTTACACATCATGGCATGCATTTGTTGTATTGCTTTTAAATTATGCTGATTATAATTGCTAAGAAAATTAAAACTCACTGTGTCCAGACATCATCTTACAATAATGAGAATCACTATTGAGGATGAGAAAAACAAAACTCCCCCAAAGGAAAAAATAATGTTGAAAAATATATATAAAAAAAAAAAAAAAAAAAAAAATTCAACTGGCTGAATTAGTGGAAATCTAAAGAAAAAGAAAAAAAAAGAAAGGAAAAAAAACTATTTTATATATATATATATATATATATATATATATATATATATATATATATATATACACACACACACACACACACACATATATATATATACAATAACAAGAGCAGTAATGAAAACACACCTGCAAGATGCGCTCCTGGTGGACACCCACAAAGTCGAGCGCTTCATTAATGAAGTTGTAACGGAGAATTTTCAGCAGACTTTCCATCAGAGACAGACTCAGTCTGTACACACCCGGCCAGCTAGGGGCGTCCTGAGACTTACGCACAAACGCCTAAGAGAGACAACAGCTGCAGTCACACACTCTCTAAACCTCCTCAAAAAATGAGTCAGTTAGGATACTGTAGTTGTAAGGCAGTACCTGCGTGGCTCCGTTAGATGGGCCCTCATACACACTGAGCAGAGGAAGACAGATGCTCTGAATCACTCCAGCACCTGCCACCGCTGCTGCCCCCTACAGACCAGGAGGAACAACACTTGCACATGGATTCATTTTAGCCAGTCAGTTTGTTCATATATTCAGTAGTTGAATTTATTTCATTTTTGAGTCATTAAAAAGAACTGATTCAAAAGCAAGAATAAGTGAATCAGACACTACTAATACCAAAGAGAAAACATCAATATGTGGTTTCTAAGGCTGCTGTGTGTACCTGTGGCATTCTTGCGAGTGTGAGCAGCAGATGCAGTGCTGCCTCAGTGAAGTAAAGGTTCTGTTTGGAACGCAGACTGAGCTCCAGAGCGCTCAGAACCGACGGCAGAACTGGCAGCTTCCTGACCACCTGCAGCCACTGCTCACCATCCTCATCAGCCCGACACAACTCTTTAGAGAGATGAAGAGCTAACACACACACCTGAGACAGAGAGAGAGATATACCGGTTATTAACTGCAATACTGTATACACTGCACACTGCACAATATACTGCCAATAAAATATTACGTGAATACTATGCATTTTATACTAAAGACTTTAAATTAGGGCTGCACGATATATCGCATGCGATAGTCATGCGCATCTTGTCAGTAAAACTGGTTCTGTGATTAGTAATAAATCTCCATCACCTGTTTTCAGATGGAGCGGCATTTAATACGATATATATTTATGCGATATATCGTGCAGCCCTACTTTAAACAGTAACGTTATGGAAGCTTGTTTCCACCACAGAAAAACAACAACTTTTAATTTCAAAATTCAGACTTTTTTCCCCTTGCTATTTTGAGATATAAACTCTCAATTTGGCAAAAAAACAAAAAACAAAACCAAAGTCCTAACTGTGAGATAAACAGTTGGAAATACCTTTTTTGGTTTTTTATTCTATGGGGGAAACAAAAAAATTGATATAAACACAGATTCTGACTTTTTTTCTTCATAATTCTTAGTTAATATCTCGAAATTTCTGAATTTAATGAGTTCACATCTTTGGAATTAACATTAACATTAATTTAACGGAATTATTAATTTAATCACATTTTGGAATTCCGAGTTTACATCTCACAATTCTGTTTTTTGTTTCTGCCATGGAATAAAAAAAGGTAATTGCAACTTCTTATTTCAATTCTCTCTCACAATTCTGTCTTTTCTACAAATTCTGAGTTTACATATCGGAATTCTGATATTTTTTCTCTTAACTCCGAGTTTGCATCTCGTAACTTTTTAGTTTCCACCTTGGAATAAAAATAAAAAAGTAATCCCAACTTTTTATCTTACAATTCTGATAACTCGCAATTCTGAGTTTATAACTCAAAAATCTGAGTTTTTGTGTCAATTGACTTTTTGCAATTTTTTTTTTTAATTCCACAGCAGAAACAAGCTTCCATTTTGTTGTCACATGACCACATTTTTAATCAGCGAGGCATACAGTTATTTAAGAAATGTTTTGTATTTTTAATTTAATGTCTTGCCTTTTGGGAGTTTAAATTGTTAATATTAGGTCAAGTGCAGTGAATTGTGGGATATATACATTCTGTGTACATTATACATACAAACACACTTACTGAGTCTTGCTGGTCTTTCTGGATGTGTGGGCTGTCTGTCTCCATGCTGTCCTCCTGAATGTCACCTCTCTGTATCATGTGACGTGTGCTGTCAATCAACGCCAGGGCTTCGTCCTGAACCATCTCACACACACACAACAGCAGCTGGGGAAGCTGGCTAATCTCTCCTCCTGAACCAGTTAATGTTAAACAATTGTTAAAACAAAAACAATATACACACAGTTGGTGGAATGTGTTTTCCCAAACAAACATACAGACTGACCGTTGAGTCCTTGTATCTGCAGGGCTAAGATGAGAGCTGACAGGAGTTTGGCTTTGGTTCGGTCCGTGAGCTGTTGTTCAGCATGTAGAACGCTTTCCATCATCAGAGACAGGGGCGACAGTAGAGCTGGAGCGGAGACCAACACACTGACACAAAACACATCAACAATATTAGTCAACATACTCTTTTGAAATGAAAGTTTTAAATATATATACACTACAAACTTTTAAAACACCCTCCGCAGTTCATCATGACTTTTTTAGTTAATAGTTTTTGATAACTAATAAAAGCGACAAGAACACAACTAAAACTTAAGAACACAAAATTAAAAAAACAAACAAAAAAAAAAATAATTTAAAATACATATGAAAAAAACCCATAACCATATGATACTAAAATGACACTGGTGTAAATGTGGGCATTTTTTTAATTTTGAATTAGTTTTTATTTTTTTCCTTTTCATTTAAACTTACAATTTCAGCTATTTTGTTTTGTTTTTGTCATTTTTATTAATTTCTGTTTTTTTCATGACCCTCTATATATAGTTCTTATTCATTTTTATTTCAGTTTTACTTTTAGTTATTTTAGTACATCATAAACTAAATGAAAATGAGAAATATTGCTTTGGAAACTAGCTGTAATAAAATAATAAATAAGTTTGTTAGTTTTTAAATACCTTATTTCAGTTAACATTTGTTTTAAGTAACGAAAATGTTTTTTTTTTTGTTTTTTTTATGGTTTCAGTGGTTTTAGTTTACTATAATAACCCTGATTCAATAACACCTATTCAATATTCAGTAACTTGGCAGAGATGTTGCTATTCATTTCAAATGTGAAGCTGTGAGCCAATCAATTATGATACGCAAAAGCACGCACCTTTTCCACTGTTTGAGGAGGATGAGGAGCAGCGTGACCATCATGGATCCCAGACGCAGACAGAACACAGACTGAGACATCAGCAGCTGAGAGAGAGAGAAAGATGGAAGTTTAAGGTTTTTGTACCAATGTATCATACATGTGTTTGTGACATAGCAATACTAAAAAAAAGTCATACATTTTCTTTAAACAGTAAGATCAGGATTTAAGATGATTGTAATTATTAAAGCTTAATTTAAGAACATTAAAGTTCAAATTTAGATATATAGTCGTGGGTGCTTGTATGTATAAGGGAACTTACTGCTGCTTTGGTCCCTTCCAAAACATCCATGAAAAGCTTCTGCCTGACAGTATCATCCTTCAGATGCATCACCTCAGACTACAAACACACGAGACAGGTTATGATAAACACCAGCAGTATAACTGAGAGACGTGTGAAGTTGAGTGTAGCTGCTCACATGACTGGTGGAGAGTATTAAAAGTGTCCTCCAGGCTGAGATGAGCATCTGAGACTCGGACAGCGAGCGCAGACCCTCCTCTTCACCGTCACACGCCACACACACCAGATCATGCACGTAATCCGACCAGAACTCATAGCGGCGCTTACTGCTGAAACTCTCCAGAGCCGTTTTAAGAGACGGATCCAACACACCACTGAGAAAGAGAGAGACAGACAGGCAGACAACTCATGTGAAACATGAACGTGTGAAACTATTGGTGGTTTCCAAACAGAAAACAAAACACTTATTCTACTAATTATTTCATAAATATCCTGTATGTACGGCCCTTTACATGCTTGTGTAGATCATACCTGACAACATAGTAGATCTCAAGGGCGATTATCTTCATCACAAAGGCACAAGACTCCAGAACACACGGCTACACAAAAAGAAACATAATCAAATAAGAAATAAAATACTGCAGTTATCAAAAACTCAAACATACATGTTTTTCATCGTAGGACACAGCATACTAACTATTATTACTACTAATAAACCCAAAACTTACATAAAAACACTTCACATTTATTACTTAATATTGGTTAATGCACTAGTTAATGCATAAATAAGAATGAGCAATACATTTGTTACAGTATTTATTAATCTTTGTTAACATTAGTTAATAAAAATACAGCTGTCATATTGTATTATCAGTTCAAGTTCATTCAGGTCCAGTGTTATTGTAGTATTGAGAAACTATATTTTTTATTAATACTTTGAATCAGGTTTTATTTTTACATTTTCTGTTTTCATTTTAATTTTAGTAAAAGTTTTAGTAATTTTGTTTTCGTTAGTTTTTCTCATTTTAATAAAACCTGTATCGACATGTAAAAAATACTAAAAATAAGAAATGTTGCAGAAATGTTGCATTATGTAAGATTAATGTATCTTTCATAGTTAATGTTAACTAATATTACCATTGTTAAGAGCTACTGAAATCTTTTCACGATAATAATGAATATTTTTTTCATGAATGTCCTCAAAAAGAGTCAGATTTAGCTTCATTTTGGCAACAATTTTGTCTTCAAGCTATTACTATTTATGCACAAAAATACACACATACCTCTGTGGTCTCAGATGGGGGAGGTAAATTTCCAAATAAAGGAGTTGTGAGGTTCTCCCAGAATTTTTCTCTGTAACGATAAAAGATCACATGGTTAGTTTAATGCTAAATTACAACCAAATAAATTACTAATCTTGACTAATGCAAGTGGACATACATGCTACAAAAGTGTAGAATATGGCCTCTACAGCAGTGGTTCTAAACAAGGGCATTGAATTAATAAAATTAATGAATTACAATTATTATTAATTAGGGCTGCAAAGATTAGTTGACATTATAGACAACGTCGACAATAAAAAATTGTCGACAAATATTTTTGTTGTCGAGTAGTTGCTTGATCTCATATGACCTAATAATGTAAGAGCCTGCAATAATGCGGTTTGACCAGTGTGGCGCTGTAGAGCAAGAGTGTAATTCAGCTCTCATGGATGCAATTCAAAAGAAGAAGACACAGTGCTTCATAGCAAACGCAGCTGAACGAACCTTAAGCTGCTGAGCTGCGTTTGGATGAATATGTAAATATATGCTGCATGCTTTCCTCTCAGTAACGAAATAGACATAACAAAAACTAAAGCAGTTAAAAATGCATCTGATTACAGCGATGTGGATGTTTGCATGAGCTCTGCAGTAAAGTCCAGTCATGTCACATTTATTTATATAGTACTTTATGCAATAGATAGCCTTAAATCAAGCAGCTTTACAGTATTAAACACGAAAAACCACAGTCAGTGTCGATTCCAGTGTGGAGCTAGCTGATGATAAAATATTTTTATAAGTGGGAAAAAAAATATTATTTCATTAAAGTGATAGTTTGGTTTGCAAAGATCAAAGCTTGATCTAGCTCAGGACTATTTTGATTATCATAACCCTATAAGGTATTTTAAGAGAGATTATTTTGTGAATAAAATAGTTTATCCGAAAATAAAACATCATCACTTTATTTTGTTTCTTATCCATATGACTTATAAAAGGAGATGTTAGGCAGAATGATGTGTCATTCAGTTACTTTTTCATTTAGCTAATTACATGGTGAATGAGAGAGTTTCTCTGTCGGGTCGGTCATCTGTGCCAAATATATTTTATATTATATATATATATATATATATATATATTTGCATGAATTAATTGTAATTACATAATATGACTTTCAAAAGCTGAAGTGATTACCGTTATATATTTGTTAGAATATGCATAACTCAACATTTTAACTAATTGTAAAAGCTGAATAATCAGTCAATGTCTACTGATTAATCAGTGAAATAATCAATGATTAGTCGATTAATCATTCTATTAATAGTTAGATTAATCGATTATCAGAATAATCGTTTGTTGCAGCCCTATTATTAATATTTTAATGCTATCTAATGCTAAAAACTTTAAATAAAAAAATAAAAAAAATAAAATAACAAAAATATTTAAATTTCCCCTCTAAAAAAAATTGCCTATATAAAGAAGCCTCTGAATACTGCATTGGACAATGAGGATCTTTGAGCAAAAAAGGCTGAGAAGCACTGCTCAACTGTGTCACGTGTGAGAGACTCACTTGGTCCTGAGCACCGAGAGAGCGCTTTCCCGTCTGTCCTGCCAGAGCGCGTGGAGGAAGGCCAGTGCCGCCCTATGCAGGAGTGGAGGACACCAGTACTTCCCCTGCTGCTTAGAGTCCAACAACTCCAACACCACTGACAAACAGCTCCACTCTCCCAGAGAAAACTCCTACACAGAGAAGGAGATAAAACCAGACAATTACACACTGCTCTGACTCATTCACCATCTCACACTAACTCTGTGAGGATTTCTGTGACCTCTGACCTTTGCCCCATCACTGCCGTCTTTGGTCTCCAGGTTGAGGAAAAGCTCAATGAGTCCAGGTTGTGTTTCCACAGCCACGGTGAGGAACTCCAGTAAGGTGACTTTAATACGCATGTCTTCAGTTCTGCTCTGCAGTCGCGTCAGAAACGCATCTCTGATTGCAGCGGCGTCACTGCCCAGACAAGCGTACACAGACATGGGAGCCACCTGAACACACAAAACACAAACGCTTTTCTTATGATATCATCTTGAGACTGCTATAACACAATTACTATATAAATTGAATTATTATAAGACATTAAGATTTTTGCCTTTAATTACTGATACTGTTTATAGTGAACAGCGAGTGACAATAAATAAATTAAAACAACGGTCAAACCAATCATTGGTTTCTCTAATATAAATCTACTCAGTGTTACTTTAGGATTATTTATATACATTACAGTTATTTTTAATATTTAGCTTTGAATTAGCTTTTTTATATTTTTAATTTAGTGTCAATTTTGTATAAATTTTAGTGATTTTGTTGTGCTTTTGTCTTTTTTTTTGTTTTTATTTAACATTTCTATCTAGCTTAATTTTTTTTTTTTTTTAGTTTTAGTAATGATTACAATTATTAGTATTTCTTTTTTTTATTAATGAATATATTGAGCAGTTCGAGTATTAAATAAAACCAATGGTCAAACCAATTATTGTTTTCTCTCTACTATAAATTTACTCAAACCAGTGTTATTTTAGTATTACTTATGTACATCAGAGTATTTATAAATATTTTGAATTTAATTTAATTTTTAGTTTTTCAGGTTTTAGTTTATTTATGTTTAGTTTTGATATGTGATCTATTTTTAATATTTCTATTTAGCTTTATTTTATTTTTATTTCAGTTTTAGTATTTTTTTTTTTAGTTTTAGTAAACATTACTAATATTTTTTTGCTTTAGTAATGATTATATTGAACAGATAATGAACAATGTGAGGATTAAAAATCAATGGTCAAACCAATTATTGGTTTCTCTCAATAAAAAGTTCCTCAAACCAGTGTTTTTTTTAGTATTATTTATATAAAATTATAGTTTTTAGTAATATTTTAAATCAACTTTTATTTTCAGGTTGTTGTTTTTTTCACATTTTAGTTTGTTTTATTAATTTTGTGTTGTTTTCCACATGAGGACCACAATGAGGTGTCAAGAGCATTACCGTGGCGAGTCTCTTCAGCAGCTGTATAGCAAGTCGTGGCAGCGCTGGGTCATGCTTGTGGTAAATATACTTCGCCAGCACAGCGATCAGGTTGTTGCCACGACCACCTGCAAGAAAATCAAAACGCTTGCATGATCACTAAATATCAGGAACAGAGAAATCTATGAGAAAGGTTAAGTATTTACTATTGTAAGCAATTCCCAACAGAACAGTCTGATATTTCACATCTACCATGCACTAAAGCGTGTGTACTAACCGTGCTGTGTCAGTGCTTGTTCCAGAGGTGAGGCCGTATCAGACTGCGGTTTGAGTCGGATCACATTGTTAGTGACTGAAAACGCCAACTTCACTGTCTGGATCAGAACCTGCCCAGGTCCCTCAGAACCACCACTGCAGACAGACACACAGACTTAAACCCACTGACTCATGTAAAAAGGATGTGGACACCAAATCCTTGTTAAAGACTCTATTGCATACCTGCTAGGCTGTGCTGCGAGCACCATGTTGATAGTGTCCACTCCCACACCCATGATGTTGACCACCGCCTGTCCAGCCTCTGTGTTGGCTAGACTGTAGATACACAAAGACTGCAGACTGGGGGCACTGCAGAGGTCACACATCAAGAACATGAGAACATATAATACCAGCAAATTAAATAAATAATAATGACGGCTCATCTGCAACTTCTTACCTGCCCTCTGACTCCCCCTCCTGACTCAGATTGAGAATAGCATGAACCAGCTCTAGAATCAAACAACCTGAGACAGAGAACAGTGAGTAGAGAGAGTGTTAAGCAAATACCAATAAATTTGAGAGAAACTAACATCTTCAGACTGTAATGTTGTGTGAGTTGCTCACCGATCCTCTCTCGCACTCCATAGGTGTTGTAACGCCATTTATGATACGTAGGCAGCATTTCTTTTAGAACCAGCAGCACACATGGGATGAGTCCTCTGCTCTGAGTACTGCCCAACTGACCCTGAAAACACACACACACACACACACACATTAAAATTACTTAATATCCACCAATGTAGTAAGGCTGCATGACTTGGTGGGGAAAAAATATTAAATATTAAAAAAAACAAAAAAAAAACCAAACAAAAAAAAAAAAAACTCCAGGTTTGTTGTGCTTATTTGTAGGGCTACAAAATGTGGCCAAAAATGTTGTGATATTATTATTATTATTATTATTAAATAAAAATACAGAAGAAAATTTTTTTTTGACAATAAATGTATATATTATATTAAATACTGATATTATTTTTTTCTATAGTATAATTAAATTATGTAATAAAATGTATTATTAAATAATTTATTAATAATTATTATCATTATTATTACTACTACTATTAAGAGTACAAATTAAATTAAATTAAATTAAATTAATAGCAATGATAATATTTATGGCTGTTTTAATTCATTTTCAAACATTAAACTAAGACACTAACATAAAAATGAGAAACTGAAAACAGAGGATCATGATCTGCTCATGTGTAAAACACAGTGCCAGGCTTCACTATGAAACATGCAGTTATATTTATTTAATTAAATCTCAGCCAGTGCAAGCAATTTGATAATAATTTGATAATTTGATAACACTAAGCCATATCATGAATTTGTTTTCATTTCCATTACTTCTGCAGCCTTACAATGTAGACTGTGTATTGTAGTGATACATGGTTAACTGATACTTGGTTATTTTGACGATTGGTTATAATGGCTGATAAATGCGTTACCTTCACAAGTGTGGTCACCAGTCTTAAGAAGGCAATAGTCACACTGTACTCTCCTCTGGGCTGCTCAATCAACACCAGCAGGTTGCCATAATTACCTGCTTTCATGCCCTCTGCACTGAAACACACACACACCCACAGAAAGCATGTCATTCTTCAGGTTTCTCTAATTTGAACACACGAACATGATGCAGTTCATGTTCTGCATGTGTGTGTGTATCACCTGATGGCCTGTGCCATGTTAGACAGAGGGGTGGAGGCGAATGGAAGGAAGCCGGTGTGATGCAGACTGGACCAAACCTGCATCAGGAGGAAATGTTGTTTAGTCCTAGATCATCACTTTATATAACCCTGACTTAATGAAACCGTGAACATTTACCTTCCCAGGCTGCCGAGCAGCCAGAGCGATAAGGCAGTTGACACAGGAAGTGATCACATCTACCGGAGGGTTAATAACGGAGGTCAATCTGTCACACAAATCAAACGCACACTGTCATTTTCATTATTAATGCATTGTTTCCTGTTTGGTCTTCATGTTTATGTGTGTCTCACCTCTGTAGCAGCATGTAGATCCGTGATGTGAGCGGCAGCAGACAGTCAGACACCGTCCAATCGGTGCTGATGATCTTATGAACCAGATCCAAGATGGGCTTCACTCGCTCACAGTGTGCCAACACATCTATTCACACCAGACAGATGTCAATAGCAGGTGAAAAGGAGGCAATATTTCAACAAAATGTAAACATCTTTAAATACAGAGGGCTTTATGTTTTCTGCAATCTAGTCATTAAAATGTACAGTATAACACAGAATATCTATGAATTTGGCAAATTTTGGATGATTAAATCCAAAATAGGGCTTTACACAAGTCAAAACTTGATATGGACTACTGACAGTAAAACTCTGCTGTGCAACACTTTGCTTGCAAAAAAAAAAAAAAAAAAAAAAGGAATTGTTAAATTTGATTACATTTTAAAATGTTAATTAAATTGTTAGTTCCACATTATTAAATCAAAAATTAGATTAAAACAACAATTTCTGAAAAAACAAAAAAAACATTTCATAAGGTTGTAATGTATTAATTTTAATAAATCGTTAAATTGTTAAAGTTTTATGAATTTAATTAGACATGCTTTCAGATTAAAACTTAATTAAACCATCAAAACAGAATCCAGTTAAAACTGAAAACATGGAAATTGGAAAAATAACACGATTTCATAGGGCCCTAAAAATTAGATGATAAATAAAATGTTGTCGAATTTGTATAAGTTTCATTATTTCAAATAATTAGACATGATTTTTTTGATTACTAAAATTTAATTTAATCATTAAAATGGAGTTCAGAAAAAGTGAAATGAAAAAAAAAATCCGTAAACAAAAAAATTGGAATTTGGGGAAAAAGACAGATTTCATAGTGCCCTAAATACATGTAAGATGTAAGTGTGTGTACCTGCAGTAGAGACGACGTGCAGCAGCATCTCAATCTCACAGGTGAAGAGAGTCCATGAGCTGTAGGAATAATCCCAGCGCACCAGGAAACCCTGTTCACCCACAGACAGCTGCTTTCCTTCACACACCTGTCCAAAACATCCCTGAGGCATCCGCAGGTTGGTCTGACCCACACCTGAACGTACAGACAGCACGAGAGAAAATGTCACAAAGACACGTTTCATACAAAGATGCAATCAGGCAAAAAGATCACAGGAACACTGCATATGATTTCATGTGCTCAGCACTGACCCAGAGGATAGAGAAGTTTAGGAGTCTGTCTCCTCCACAGAGTGCCGTCCTCTCTGGAGATCACGTCATTGGGTTTGTGCTTATAGGCCTCAGTGTAGAATGACATCTTATCTAAGAAGGTGTACACCTGAGAGACAGACCATGAAATGTCCATGAAATCTAAAATATTGTGTATAAGAGTGCATGTACAGATATATGATATGAGGAAATGTTAAGAGGGTATTTTTAAACACTGTTTTACCTTCTTAGCTGTAGATTTGTCAGACAGCAGTGCAGTGAGCAGCTGTAATAAAGGTCCAGTCTTGGATGGAAACACACCCACTGCACTGTCTAGAATCACGCCCAGACCCATGTTTGGCTTCTGTAGGGCACAACCAGAGGTCAAGGGTCAAATCACACGGACATCTCAAAGAAGACACAGAAAAGAAAAGAATCTATAAACAGTGTATATGTATTTAATGGGCATCAATTATTTTTCTCACCGACTCCCAGAAAAGCTCAGCCAGACTCGGAGCAGCAAGAACTTCACATGCTGCATTGATCAGATGCTACAGACAGAATAATCATCACAGTTATCTAAGATGAATGCATAACTTATTATTAATGAATACCAGTAGCATGATATGAATTTTTCATTTTTATCTGTAGGTTTGTGTATTTTTGCACCTGTTGGCTGCCAAGTGTGTCTTCTTCAAAAGAGGTGATGACGAAAGACAGCAGACCATAAATACACATCCGTGCAGTGCTCGCTGTACACTAAAGAGAGACAAAGACACAAGGCATGCATAAAAAGTCTATGTCACCACTGGAGAAAGATGTTTTTAAATTAAGCAATTTGATTTCCTATTTCACAGGACACAAGTGTCCCTTTAACAGTGATAGAATGCTGTTCTTACATTATTTCCAGTGCTGCCGAGTGCCTGCAGCATGTTGGTGAGGTACTGAAAGACTCCGAGCTGCAGCGTTGTGTGTCCTAGACGTCTGATCACAGAGCTCACTTCCTCTGGACGCAGTGTGTGTCGCAGCAAAACCCAGGCCAAGAGAACCGGCCCATGGTGAGAAATGTCACCAAATGTCAACAGCATCTGATCCACCTCCTGCACACACAAAACAGTTAATAAACAAAAAAAGCAAATCCTCTACATTTTAAGTGAAACACAATTGCTCATCCATTCAAAGTTTAGAGCCAGAATTTTCCATTTTAAAAAAGTTAGTTTCTTAATACGCAGTGTAATTGTAAAAGTTGGGGTCAGTAAGATTTTTTTGAATGCTTTTATTCAACAAGGATGCATTAATTTGATCAAAAGTGACAGTGAAGACATTTGTAATTTTAAACATTTACAAAAGATGTATGTTTCAAATAAAAGCTGTTCTTTTGAACTTTCTATTCATGAAAGAATCCCTAAAAAAAAAAAAGTGTCACAGTTTCCACAAAAATATGAACTGTTTTCAGCATTGATAATAAGAAAAAAATATTTCTGTAGCAGTAAATCAGCATACAATGATTTCTGAAGGATCATGTGACACTGAAGACTGGAGTAATGATGCTGAAAATTCAGCTTTCAATAAATTACATTTTAAATTGTATTCGGATAAAAAAACAATTCTTTTAAATTGTAATAACATATTTCTACATTATTACTTAGTAATAACACAATACATATATTACACTAATACAACATTACTTAGTAATAACACAATATTACACATATTACTACATTATTACTTAGTAATAACACATTACAGTATTTCTGATCAAATGAATGCAGCCTTGGTGAGTGTAAAGAGGGTTCCTCAACATCTGAATGGTAGTGCATGTTCAGTACCTTGCAGCTATCCTGTTGGTCATAAAACTGATGCTGTTCAGTTCGGTCTTCCAGAGCACATTTATGCAGGAAGTCAATATCCATCCCCTCTACAAGGATCAAAGAACTAAAATAGCTGTTGGGAGGATGGCAAATCAGATATTATAAAACTCTGTTTGTGAGCATATGAGAGGAAAAGGATCAGGTGACTGAGTGTTCTGACCCAATGCGTTCAACCAGCGTATCCATGCTCTTGTCCACGAGGTGTCGATTCGTCTGTCGCTGTCCAAAGCCCTGCTCCTTAAACAGCCGTGCGAAGGTGGAAAGGTCATCGGGCGGCATCTCGAAGTATGCGTAATACAGGAACAAGATCTCCAGCAGCAGGGCCTGTTCCTTCAGACACTGCACAAACCAGTGGGACACCTGCCTCTCCGTCTACACAGAGATGAACAGATCCTGAGTCAAATTCCACAGGTGACGATGCTTTAAACATAATCAGATCATCTTCTCACCATCAGGTTTCCATGCGTCTCCCATGTTGGAGCTTCTGATTTGGACAGCGACTCAAACTGCTGCCTATAGTTGGACACCAGATCTTTCTCCAGTTTACTAACACAGTTGGAGTACTCTGCCTAAAGAGAAAAAGAGAGAAAGGATATATTAAATTAATTTCATCTTCTGACTTTCTAAGAGAATAACTCATCTCTTTTATTTACCCTGTATGGATGTCTCTCATCCTGGAAGTATGTGAGGAGGTGAAGAACACAGCGCAGAACGCACAGTCTCTCTTCATAGTAGTAATCTGCTATCTGTACAACACAATTTCAACATCTGTGTCACATTTCAATATATTCTAGAGTCATTTTTAGTGTTGAATATTTTGTTTCAAACCTTCAGCAGCAGAGCTTGACTCTGTCTCTCATCCTGCAGCACAGTCTGATGGGAACAAAAGGAGGATTATTTATTTATTTACACAACCTGGCTCTCGTCAGGTTCGTGCACACATCAGATGTACATGCGTGTGCCACATGATGCCGAGCTCACCTTGAGTGTGTTTCGTGTGCCCCTGTAGTCCTCCTGGAGGTAACACTGAAGAATCTGCACGCTTTGCCGTTCATCCAAACCCTGACATGAAACACACACACACACACAAATGAGATATTTGTCGATTCCTAAAGTCCCAACTCAGTTAGACAGTACGTATAAATCAAATAAGAGAGAATGCAGTGTTACAAATCCTAGTGAGACATGATCCTAAACAGCATTTTCAGGTAAAAACATGCAACTAACTAGGTTTTAAAATACAGCCAATGTGCTTAGACACTCACCAGCAGTTTGCTGATCCTGAGTCCGAAGTCTTTGAGAGCTTGTGGTGTGTCTTTATCTGCTTTCAGCTTGTCTGCAGACGATGTGCTGCACATAACATTTTTCATCCCTTACCACATATTCAACAACAGTAAAAAGACAAATTTCATGAGGTACTATGTTTACATAAACTAATTTCATTTTACTATCACTGATATACTATTACAGTTTTGTTCATTCAGAATTAACAATCATTTTAATTTTAGTTTTAGTACTTTATCTAAAACCAAATGAGAAATGCTGCCTTGGCAAGTAGCTATTTTTTTTTTTTTTGGGCAATGAAAATGTTTTTTCATGGTCTTAGTTAATGATAATAGCCTGACTAATTTTCATCAATTGGATTTCAGATTCTGAAAGGTCTGTTTATATAAACCTAAAATTTGCGATGTGATTAGAAATAATCAAACAATATCTCCCTTTACCAAACTCTTCTTTGTGTTGAGGTTATTTATTTTTACATCTTACATGTTTTTAGATTTTTTAATGTTGTGTTACCTGGGTGGTTTGTAGAAGGACAGACCCTGCAGAAGTCTCTCCCAGTTCCGATCCAATTCAGCCTCGATTTGGGCCTGTCGGATCGCACAAGAAAATCACAGCTCACAAATGATGTCAAGTCAAGAACTCACTGAGATACATTATACAAGTAGTAGACCTCAACAAAGGTCATCACATCAGTACAGTTTAAAAATAAAACAGCTTTATTAATAGCATTTCCTCACGGAATTCTCTCAAATCAACCATTTTTGTACATACACAGCTGTTCAATTAAATCTGGGTTATTAAAACATCAGAAATGATTGGTCTGAGTACTAACCGGTTCTCGAAGTGCAGCTCTGCCCAGCAAGATAGTCCATAACTCTCGGCTGCTCCTAAATAAAAGTTTTTAAATGTGTTATTATTATACATTAACTTCTTTTTTTTTTTACTTGCTTATGCTTTGCAATATGACGGAGATGTTTCCAGTGTCATTATGGTGTTTATAAGTCCATCCATACACTATTTACATATTTAGTTTTGTTTTTTTTTTAATTTGACATCAAATCATTTCTTTCAAATTTACATATTCATGAATTAAGCCATGTAACGGGTCACTATCACTTTTCATTTTCAACTAAAAAAAAAAAAAGTTTTAGAACAATCATAACTCGGGACAGCTCTTGACAGCTCAATTACTAATTTTTATACATTTAATAAACTGTACATATACACACCATATACATATATCCTATATTAATAAGTACCCCGTATAGATGTATAATAAGACTGTACACACACACACACACACACACACAATGAAACTCATTCATCACTTCAAACTCATCAACTCGTTCTCACCAAGACAGTCAAAACAAGAGGAACATTTTCACAATTAATTAACGTTAATATGTATTTTTGATATAATGTTTAAGAAGTTAATGGTTGTCTAAAAGCTGTTCTAAACTGTACAAATTAACATTTGAATCTCAGTAGCGCGGGTCTGTCAACCAGCGCACGCGACCGACTCGTGCGGCCGTTAAATGTCAAATAAACAGCACCTCCAAGACATATCACGGCTAAATACGAGGTATAAAATATCTACACATTATCCAACTACAAATTTCGTTGTAGCTCTTTGTGAACAACCTTTGTAAGTTTCGCTTTCTTCCATTTTACCTGACACACATCTCCGAGTCCGCCATCTTCACCCGGATCACGTGACTAACACAAACGAGCGCTCTCCTGTCACGTGACTTAATGAAATCCTATAATACATATGTATTCATAAAATACTTATTTTTTAATACATATTTATATTCGTAATATTAAAGTGTTATAATAAAAAAGCAACTAAAATATATAATGTTTCGACATTAGCCACGTGATTATCCTGACACCACGTGACCTCCTACATGCTCGCTCCCGGCGTCAGTCAGTGAGCAGCTGATCGCACAAAGCACGAGTCACAGCAAAACATTGGGAATATTCTTTTGTTCGAGAACCAAGCGTTAATCGCAGAAAAAGGGTAAGATGAACCGTTATTTGGTGTAATTCGATATTTCTGCGTTTATTTGCTGTGCTGGGTGTTTAATGAACAGCTGGTGTTGCAGTGAATGAACTGTCATTTCTGCTGAAGAGCCCATCATCACCCTCTCTAACAGTAACAAAACCCTATAAAATTACACAAACATCAGCACTGCGTTTGGATTTGTGTTATAATTTAATATTAAGACTGACAATTCCTTCAAATATATGTATAGCATGTATGCAATTGCATACTATACATGTATTAATAAGCTAATGTGCTTGTATGCAATAGAGACATCAAGGCTCTCAAACAATCCTTTCTGTTATAATATTTTATGTCTAATAATACATTTATTTACACAAATATAATTTGTATTAAAATAAGTAATATAAATGCATTTTAGGATTACCCAGAAATTGTATTTAATAAAGTTGTTAAAAATAATATTCTCTAAAATATTATTTTCAGAGTACTTATAAAATATTTATATTATATACACATTTATGTTATTGTTTTTGATGCAGTATTTCTGGGTGCTTAAAAAAACTAATATTTCAAACACTTAATATATAAGTGAAACAGGCCAGGTTTTCTCTATTATTCATATATATTATTAATCACTGTAATGCCAGAGCATCCAGCCATTAAAAGCAGATCGTTTTACTTTCGCTGACAAAGTGACACTGTCTTTTCATAATTTACCATGTTTAGAAATCGCTGGTGTTGAGCGTTCAACAGTGCCAAAGTTCACAGAGTCTAGAGTTCAAACGCCGTTGAGAAATTTGACATCCTTCTTTAGTTTCACAGTAAGAGAATATAAGCTCTGGACAGTACGGATGTGTCTCAAAGCCTAGATAGCTCTCTATCTAGTATTTTTAGGGACATCTGTTGTACCCAAAAATGCTGCCTAGGTAGGTTTTGAGCCACAGCCTGTCTGTAGGTGGCATCGCATTGAACATCACATAACATTGAGTAAATTCATTTATTTCTTGCAAAATATTTACCACGATATTGAGTGATGATGATTTGAGAAAAAAAGAACTGAGGCTGTACCATGGTATAGTTTAATATCAGATGGTAGTATTTTGACATACCAAATGATACTACATGGTTAACATACTACATATAAGTTACTTCAAATAATACTGTGAACTTACCATAGTGTATTTGCCAAAAAAGAATGATATTGCTATAGTAATTATTCATATTAATTAGCTTCAAAATGTAAAAAAAATACCATATTTATTAGTTTTTGTTTATTTTACTTTGTTTTTCTCTTGAATCAAAATATGAAAATACTGTATTTTTAAATGTAGTTTATTTTAGTTTATGTGTTTTTGTTTGAAGAAAATACTAAAAGTGAGAGAAAATATTTTATTATTAAAGTTGGTTTATGTAGTGTTTTTGTTTGGAAAAAATGCAACAAAAATAGTAAATTTTGTTTATTTTAGTTTATGTCATGTCTTGTGTGGAGAAAATGCTAAAAATGAGAGAAAATATTTTATTAAACTGTGTTCATTTTAGTTGATTATGTATTTTCATTTGGAAAAAATGCAAAAAATTAGACAAAATATAGTATTCAATTATGTATATTTTAGTTTGTTGTGTTTTTGTGTGGAGAAAATGCTAAAAGTGAGAGAAAACATTTTATTATTAAATAAAAGAGTATTAAATGGTTATTATGTAAGCATTACATTTTTAAAGTTTTGTGGTTTGTGTCTAATGATATTTTGATGTGTCTTTACCCAGGTCTAATTTGCCGTGTGCTTGAGGGCGAGAAGCGGACCATGTTTGTGTGTTTACCAGGAACTTTCTGACAGACTACCATATTCTAAGTCTCTCATTCCTGGAAACATTTGTCACACATACGCCGCGCAGTCATGCAGCTGGATCCTGTGCTGATTGAATCCGCCGTGGTGTTTGCCACAGTGATCTGCGTTCACTGTGCCGTGTGGAACCAGCTCTCCTGGTGCTGCATCGCTCTGGCCGTCCAGGCTTTTTATGTGCAGCACAAATGGGATCGACTCATTCGGACCGGCGCCGCCGTCTTCCAGTTCCGGCCTTCGGCCAACAGCGGTGTGTTACCGGCCAGCATGGTGCTGCCGCTGCTGGGACTGGCTTTGAGGGGACGCTGCATCGCTGTGGGGAACGTTTACATGGAGCGATTCGCAATGGTCATAACAGTGATCGGTATGATGTTGGCGCTGTTCCTATCGCTCATTGCACTGGGAATCACACGCCCGGTGCCCACAAACACCTGTGTTATAGCCGGCATCGCCGGCAGTGCCATTCTGTACACAGTCAAGCAAACACTAACAGTCTCCGAGGTGATCGAAGTCTTGGAGGTGTTGCTTATTTTTGTGTATTTAAGCTTAATCCTCTTGTACCTCCTCCCACGCTGCTTCACTCCCGGTGAGGCCCTCCTCATCCTCGGAGGGATCAGTTTCATCATCAACCAGCTCATCAAACGCTCTCTAGCCTCATCTGGGAACGCAAACGCAGACCCGCTTCCGTATTTCCTCCCAGTCGCCGTATTAGGCTTAGTGCTGCTGGGAATTTTTTTCGCCGTGCTTTTCGTATTTATGGAATCGGAAACCTGGTCAGTGTCGCTATTCTTCCACACCATGACGGCCGTTTTGGGATTGGGCCTATTGGTTCCTTGGCTTTCCCTGCTCACGCAGCATCACCCCATCACCTGGCTGATGCATTTCATCACCGAAACCAACACTCGCCTTTGGCTGATGGGATTCTGGGCTGCTTTGTTGCTTCTAGCGGTAGCTGTTGTGATGCATCAAAATAGTCATCGCTCAGCCGGAAGCAAGAAGCACCAAGCGTCGACGACTGTGCGAAAGTATTTCCACCTTCTCACCGTACTAACTTTCGCTCCTGGACTCGCTCTAGATCGTCCTCTACTACATCTAGCCGCGGTCGCATGCCTCTCAGTGTTTTTGTTCCTCGAATTCGTCCGCTATTTCCGCATCCGACCTCTTGGGGAGCCACTGCGACGACTTCTCACTTTATTCCTGGATGAGAGAGACTCAGGACCACTTATTCTCACGCACATCTATCTTCTCCTCGGTGTCGCCCTTCCAGTTTGGCTCACACCTGCGTCGTGCACCCCTAAAGGAGGCCTAGGGGGCACTGGTGGTCTGGTGCCCTACGCGGGTGTGCTGGCAGTAGGAGTCGGCGATACAGTTGCGTCCGTTTTCGGCAGCACAGTCGGCGAGATCCGCTGGCCTGGCACTAAGAAGACCTTCGAGGGCACAGCGACCTCCGTATTCGCTCAGATTATCGCTGTGGTGGTTTTCCTCATTGCTGACAGCAGTATAAACCTGAACACCAGCTACTCATGGGTCGTGGGTTCGATCACAATGGTGGCCATGTTGGAGGCGTATACGTCACAGATAGACAACCTGCTGCTTCCTTTGTACCTTTACATCCTCCTGCTGCTATGAGATCAGACCCGTTCAGACAAATCATACCATTATGCCAATGCACAGATATCAACAGCATTAAATTCATGTGGTACAGTCCTAGTATTGTGAGTTTGGAAAGCAAAATGCAATAATGAAACATCATTAGAGTGTTTATGACCTTTGTGCAGTGAATAGAAATGCACTGAAATTTATTCAAGAATAAACTATTTCTTATAGTATTAGAGTGAAACAAACTAGAGAAGTACTTGATATTGTAATCGACATACAAGGTGAAATGTGTATTTTTTGCACCACTAGTGGCAATTGCAATGTGCTTGCTTGAATCGCACATGACAACTTTGTTTGAAAACACAGTTTGGTGCCGCTGTTGGCAGCTTTAAAGGGATAGTCCACTCAAAAAAATAATTTATTCAACCTCATGTTGTTCCAAATCTGTATGCATCTCTTTCTTCTGTTGAACACAGAATTTGAAGAATGTTGATAACCAAATTGTTTCGGGTCCCATTTACTTCCATAGTATTTTTTTCCTTGCTATGGAAGTCAGTGGGAGCCAAAACTGTTTGGTTACTGACATTCTTCAAAATATATTCTCTTGAATTCCATAAGAGAAAGAAACTCATACAGGTTTGTACTAGCCTGAGGGTGATTAAATGACAGAATTTTTATTTTTTTATTTTTTATTTTTTCAAGGTGTACATGTGATAATTATTTTGTTTCAAGCAATTATTTTTTGTGTCCTCACAGAAAGATCTGATGTCAAGATGCTGTTAATATTTAATTTGCTCAAATCCTGCGTCTGTCACTCCAGTATAAATGACAGGGATTGAGTTGCACATTATTAAAAAAAGAAATGGAAAATGTAATACCCTTTAACAATGTCTGCATTTTCTGATAAACACACGCAAACACACGTCTTGGATGAAAACACTGAATGAAGCGCACAGTGTCTACATTTTGTGTATTTTTTTATTTAGATAAATCTCATGAAAACATGCCTGTCTTTATTTTTTTTATATTTTCTATATAATTTTATATATATGTTTTTTGGGGGAAGCACATTTCTACAATTTTAAAATGTAAAAAAAAATAAAAAATCAGAATTACTGTAATGCTCTCTCTCTCTCTCTATATATATATATGTGTTTTTTTGGGGGAAGCACATTTCTACAATTTTAAAATGTAAAAAAAAACAACAAAAAAAAAACAATTACGGTCATCCTATATACATATATATATATATATACACACACACACACACATATAAATTCTTATTGTTATTTGTCTGTATATTTTAGAGTTTAACCTAAACTACCATTATGTATATATACTTGGTAATTTTAATAATATTTAATTGTAATATTTAACTAAACATTTAATAATATTTAAAACCGTGTTAATTTTTTTCCATTACAATAATTAGAATTAGGGGTTTTTTACATTGTAAAGTTGTTGAAATGTGCAAATGTCAAATTTAAAAAAAAAGTAATGCTTTTAAAATACGATTTATTTCATCAAATTTATTTCAAGTATTATTTAGCAAAACATTAGTTCTTATTTCTTTCTTTTGATTTTGAAGTGAATTATGACCCTTGACGTGTTTGATCAGATTCACCCGTTTATCAAAATGTAATTTATCCTTTCAGTCCTTTATAACAGCATATATGCATCACTTGAGCCATTGAAGAACACCATTGTTTTTTATTGTATGACAAAAATACTCAAATATAATTTTGATGCTATGAATAGGATCTGGCTTTATGTCCGATGCAATACGAAGGACTGGTCGCCTTAAAAAGTGTTTTGTATTCTGAATAGTTCAATGCTATCAGTGGTTTGTCTGCATGGGTCTGTATGTAGGAGGCGGTAGATATTAATTTACAGATCACTATCCTGTAAACGCATGTATGCAATTCCGCTGTTGTGTCTTTACTCTGATAAAGATGGCGTAATTCAGACATTTCGTAAATTATGTATGTTTAAACTTTAATTTATTCATGATATTTGACTGAGGCCTTTTTTTGTTGCTCTCAGCATTTTGTGTTGAGTGTATTATGTTGACAGTTGTCATGGGAACTGTGGTTGAAGCGTCAATCACCTGTTCGGTTTGAAGTGCATTCTGGGACTTTTGCATGACACTCTTGTTTAAGTGTAAACTTGTTTTTAAACTACCTGGCAAATGTAATAAAATGTGTTACTTTATGGTCCATATTTTGACATTGGGATATGACAGATTGTTGGATTTCTATTTTGTAAATTATCAATGGTTTGTGTATTTACAGAAAACACTTTTTGTTTAAATAATTACTTTTGCGTCAAAAGACCAGTTTTTACAATATAAGTGACCCAGCATGAAACAATAATAGAAGTAACTTTCAGACTATTGTGAAAAAAATCTTTTTTTTTTATGTTGAATATCATGTTTTTGTTGCTATCTTTATTGAAGTTGTTTTTTCAGCAATGTCTATAAATATGATTTTTCAGATTTTCCTGTCAGTGATCGGTTGACATGAGAACTGCAGTTTGGTCATTTATTTCCTTCGTCTGGAAATCCAGATTATTCTTATCAAACGTTCATACCTTTTCTATATTGTATTGATTTTGTTGGGTACTCAGAGAATGTTGCGTTAAAGGAAATAAAGTGAATTTCTAATAAAATAAAATGTTTCTTGCTTTCTAAAATTCAGATTATAAACAATAAACACTCTTTGGTTAACAAAAACTAGCCTTTTATTAACGCTGTTGTGGTTGTGGATAAAATATACAGATGATTTAAAATGGTCCATTTACAAAACTTCATATTTAAAGGGATGATTGCTGGTCCAGACATTATAAAGGCTCATTACAGTCATGTGACTGTCCTGATATCTCTTCAGCATCATTGGTAACATGTGTTTTCAGGCCTGTTTTAGTGTTATTTCTGTCTTTAGGTGTAGAGGGATGGGAAGGGCAGCTCTTCTGTTGGTTGTAGCCTGAGAGACAAAAACAGATTCGCTTTACAAACGAAGCATCCTAACACACGTCTTACATTACCCAGCATGCACTGTTCTTACCAGTTCTCAGGGCTCCAAATGGTGTTTTGAGACTCCTTAATGTGAAAGGTGTAAATGTGACGCGAGGCGTCAGATGTGTTTGCAGTAATGAAATAATTACCCTTTTAATGTAAGTATCATGTATGCAGGACTTATGGACTGTACCTTAAAGATATACATACTCTGCAGAATAACTGGATTTATCAGGCCGAGTTTCTTACCCACATTCTGCAGATAAGAAATAAACACATTATGACAAGTCTAAAAATTGACATTTTCCTTTTGTCATTTTTTTTACAAATATTTCTATATAGCTTTAATTTTTATTTCAGGTATAGTTTTAGTAATAATATTTTGAATTAGTTTTTACTTTTATATTTTCAATTTTAATTTTAGTTTACATTTTAGAAATTTTGTTATTTGCTTTTTTCTTTTTCTTTTTTTTAATATTTCTATATAGATTTAATTAATTTTTATTTCAGTTACAGTTTTAGTAGTAGTATTTTGATTTGTTTTGTTTTTTTTTGGTTTACATTTAGTTTAAGTTTTAAGTAATTATGTAATGTGCTTTTGTCATTTATTATTTTATTTTTTTTTAGCATTTCTATATCGTTTTAATTCATTTTTATTTCAGTTATATAGTACTTCAACTTATTTTCATTCAGGGTTTTTTAATCTAAAAAAATATAATCTAATATTTTATTTTATTTCAACTTTTTTTTCCCAAATACTGAAATTATTTAGTTTAGTTTACAACAACAACACTGGCCCTTGGGTTGTCTGGTTTTAAAGAGGTCTCTCAAGAGGTTTCTCATAAATCTTCTGATTAAATCAAATGAAGTTTTGACATAAGTGTTTACATAAGGACCACAGTTTACATTTGTTTACATGGAGGTTTGGTCATTACTGGAACTATGGGTGAGTGGGTGATTGCTTTAAACAGCGGCTCATAAGCGTGGAGAGCTGTGGGATAGATAAAACACAAATACTTATGAGCAAAGAATGATATACTGTATGATGAATGATAAATGATAGGTTATGTTTAAATCTGACTGAATTATATGAAATGCTATTTTCGTAAATACCCACCATGTCTGATTTTATTCAAGAAATGTTCTCTTGGCACAATGAACTCTCTTGAAAACACAAGGGTCTCATTACTTGATGAATTTACTGTCTTTTTCTATATCTCAACATGACAAAAAAAGCAATTTAACTATAAACCTTTATCATCAAACACTCTTTCTCAAAGAAGAAACAGATCTTGTCTCCACTTGTGACGAGTTTACCTGTATTTTAAGCTGCTCATCGTGGTCAGCGGAGAACTGTGTCCTGCAGTGTTCAGGAACGTCCATCCGCTCAATGATCTCACTCATATGGTCCCGTAAAGGGGGGGGGGGGGGGGGGGGGGGGGCAGACCATGAAGTGCTTTGAAGGTGATGAGGTGAGATTTTATATTGAATACGAAAACGAACGGGTAGCCAGTGAAGTCTGTGTAGGATGGGAGTAATATGAGAGGATTTCTTAGAAAAAGTGAGGACCCTAGCTGCAGAGTTCTGGATATATTGGTAGACCATAGAAAAGAGAATTACAGTAGTCGAGTCGGGAAGTAATGAAGGCATGAACCAGTGTCTCAGCATCATTGATATTTTAAGAAGGAATGTAAACGAACAATATTACGAAGGTGAAAGAAGGCAGATTTAGTGAGTGAAGAAATGTGAGGGTGGAAGGAGAGAGAGGAGTCAAAGATTATACCCAGGTTTTTAGTCCAAAATCCCAGCAATGTTAACATTATCAGCACAGAAAGGGGCAACATTTCTTGGTGAACCGACAAGTAGTTGATCTGTTTTATCAGTGTTGAGTTTGAGAAAGTTACTGGGCATCCAAGCATTTATATCATTAATGCAAGCAGTTATGGAGTTGATGGGAAAAGGAGAGTTGTGTTGAGCACTGATGTAGAGCTGGGTGTCATCTGCATAGCAATGGAAGTTAAAACCGTGATGACGGATAATGTTACCTAACAGGAGCATTTAGATGATGAAGAGTAAAGGCCCAAGAACAGAACCCTGAGGAACACCGTGAGAGACAGGAGCAGTACAGGACTTAGCCTGGCGGACAGATATATAATGCTGATGGTCAGACAGGTAAGAAGTGAACCAAGATAGGGCCGTTCCAGAAATACCAAGAGCAGAGAGTTGTGAGATTAGAATACTGTGAGAGAGAGTGTCAAAAGCAGAGGAAAGATCTAACAGAATTAAAATGCTAATGGTGCCATTAGAAGGTCACTGACAACCTTAAGAAGTGCTGTCTCAGTGCTGTGAAGAGTGCGGAAACCGGACAGAAAACGTTCATAGAGGTTATGAGAGGACAAATATGACTGAAGTTGAGCAGCAACAACTTTTTCAAGTAGCTTTGAGAGAAGCGGAAGATTTGAAATTGGTCTGTAATTGGCCATATCAGAAGGGTCAAGGTCGGGTTTCTTTAAAACTGGAGTGACAGCTGCTGTTTTTAATTCAAGAGGAACAACACCAGTGCAGAGAAGTTGAGAAATGAGAAGTGAAATAGGCCGTGAAATAACAGGTTCGGAGTTTATGAGTAGAGCAGTAGGAGCAGGATCAAGATGACAGGAAGAAGGATTAGATTTTTTTTTGCGTAGCTCAGAGATATAACCAGGGGTTGGAGGGTCAAAATCAGTAAAAGTACCAGGTGCAAAATCAGAGGGGAAGTCATGTGAGTAGATAGTATGGTGATTACACAGTATCACAATATGTTTGAAAGTACTGTTGTACTTCCATCCTCATACTATCTAATAAAAACGTTTTGGGGAGAAAATACAAGTTGATTTACTTTTCCTTTTTGTATTCTTTCTTATAAATTGAGCAAAATACATGGAGCAAAATACAAATCCACTAACTTCTGTTTCGCTGTTGTTTTCCCTTATGAAAATTACACATGGTTTTATTATGGTAAATGTGCAGTAACCATGGTTTTTGGCGTACTGATGACCATTTGTTTAACTATCATAACCAGGTTTTTTTTTTTTTTTTTTGCTTTTATTTGTAGTAAAACCATGGTTAATAATTTTCCTAATTCGTAAGGCTTACCGTCACATCGGTGATTCAGAAAAACGACTACTACATCCCCCCCACACAAGATTTGTACATTTTTATAAAATTTGTTAATTTGATATTATATACAAATTTTAAATTCGTTTCATTAATCTTTACAAATGGGAATAATTATAAAATACATTCTCCAAGTATTAAAAAAAAAAAAAAAAAGGCTGTGAATGGTCCATCTTCAAAAGCGCTGAGAAAAGTAACAGTTTTCATAATATGACACGTCTACGCGTCGGGACAGTAATAATCATATATTCATAAATAAACTGCTACTACTACTAATAATAGTAATAATTATAGCCGTTAAACTGAAAACCACACATTAAAGAGTTAAAATATGAAATTATTTAAAGCCTTCTGTATCTACCAGTCTAGCATATTACGCAACACACTTCAAATTTGGATAAAAGTTATTCCACACGTGCTTTCACCAATATATATTTCTGTATTGCATGCATGAGGCGCTGATCAATGAAAATGTTTATTATAAAGAAGCAAAACACTGATTGTCATCTAACAGCATTGAAAAATCTTGTACTCGTAAATTCGCGATGAACGTGATGAACGTGCATAAAAACACAATATCTGTGGTATTTTAGAGTTGTGATAGCAATTTAGATGTAGTTTCTTACCTTCTGCACATCTTGATCTGTCAAAACATCCATGCTGAAGACAGTCTCAGAAGAAAGCTAAAGAAGTAACGACAGGAAGGCTGTCCAATCCAAATCTCTTTCCCTCTCTAAACAACCACGTGGTTGCCCTATGTCAAATAGATTAAACTGTAACCATGGTGATGCAATAATTGGATTTTGAACAGTAACTCTTTCATTACACTGAAAGAAACGCAAATGTGCAGTCATAACTCGAGTCACTGAGGGTTCAGGTGAACCTAAAAGGTAAACACGCGCTTACAGTTAACTTAAATCCAGGGAAAAAGTGAACACAAGTCACCCTCTGTCCTGTGGAGGATAGAAATCTGTTTGTTGATTGAGCATTACGTGCAAGATTGTACATAATGAAGACAGTGTTGAAGAAAACTTAAAATAGATTCAAGCTTTGAAAAATGTAGCTGGATTTAGTTAGTGTCTTAATTCACTTTTATAAAGTTGGCCAAAATTTATCATCTATGTCAGTGATCTAATCATTAATACACTGCTCATGTTATAATTTTTTTTTTCAGTGCATTATAAAATATATTAATGAACTAATACAGTGTGTGCAAACTCTGAATCATTTTCTGAGATGATAACCTAGCAGTCTGGGTGTTTGAATCAATTAACAAACAAACACAATTATGATCTCAAATCAGCTGGGAAAAAAGACAGCCAACCACTAACAGTTTCTCCCCCTCATATTTGACGAATACTAAACAATTAATATCTTATTCTAGCCCAGATTTGAGACAGATTTGAACAGAAATCCAATTAACGAGACAGTGTTGTCCATTAACACTTGTCATTGTAAGTTTGTGATGGCTGTGAGAGAGAGTGTGTGTGTGAATGGGAGATTTTATGTTGCTTTACTCATGGAAAACAGAAAGAAAGGCCCAGTGTTCACTGACGCAAGGTTTGTGTGTGTTGAGAGGTGTGGCATTTAAGAACTTATGGGTCAGTGTTTGGATCTTTTTCTGAAAACAATCCCACATGTGGCTATGACTTAATATTATGAAAATGGTTTTGAACTTGGTCACATTTTTGGATAAATTTGATAGTAGTTAGTGCATAATGCAATATAAATTTTAAGACTAAAATTACTTTAAAATACTTGTTTTTCTTCAGAATCAGCCAATTTGCATACATCCAGTAACCATATTTAAAGGAATAGTTTACCTGAAGATGAAAATTTGCTGAAAATGTACTCACCCTCAGACCATCCAAGATATAGATGAGTTTGCTTCTTCACCAGATTTGGAGAAATGTAGCAGTACATCACTTGCTCACCAATGGATCCTACGCAGTGAATGGGTGCCGTCAGAATGAGAGTCCAAACAGCTGATGAAAACATCAAAATAATGCAAAAGTAATCCACACCACTCCAGTCCATCAACTCACGTCTTGTGAAGCTTACGAGAAACAAATCCATCATTAAGATATTTAACTTTAAAATGTTGCTTCTGGGTAAAATACAAGTCCATAACATTGCTTTCTGCAGTGAAAAAGTGGTTTTGTCTGAATCAGGAGAGAAATATGCACAGATCAAGCACCATTTACAAGCCAAAACAGATCTGAACAAAATATGTTGATGGATTGTGATGTGAGAGGACAACAGGAGAAGGACTTTTACTGGAGGAAGCATTATTATAGATTATAGATTCATATTTTGGCCAAAAAGTGATGGATTAAATTCTCTTTTTTAGGGTGAACTATTGCTTTAAATGGATTATCATTTTTGGACCACATGATTTAGACAGAAGTTTCTCTCTTTCTGTTTTATATTGTTTACTTTTATATTGTCATCAAGTAGACCAGTCATTTCTGAATTAACCTGTTATGCGAAACCAATTGTAGCAAATCCTTGGGAAAAAAAAAAGTTCAGGCACCAAAGGCACGAGGAAATATGGGAAATATAGGAAGGCATGAGAATAACCCATGTGTGTGACTTAAGAAATATGAAAACATTTGAATGTTTATCAGAAGTCTTTACTTGGTTTTGTTTAAAGCCATACTGCATACATTAGGCAATCTTCTGAACAAAAAGAAAAGTTCAAATAAAAATCATAAAATAAAATCATATGAACACATACATATAAAAAAGATACATTAACGCACAGGATTGTTTTTCTTGCAAACACATGAACAGTTTGCATGAGTCCGTCCTTTCTTTTTGTTCTTTCTCTTATTTTTTTTGTAAAATTATAAAACCTATAAACGCAAAATGTACATTTTATCTTTGAGATGAGCTCCAGCATACAGCTCAGAGAGTGTTAAGGCCATGATAGTGTGGGAACTTTGCTACGACAATAGTCATTATGGCGTCATCACTCCCTTTGAGAAGTCAACCAATGGGATGCGACGTGCAGGTCACATGATCCAAATGAGAGTCCATCCAAAACGGCAAAAGTTTGTTCTTTCGAGTGTTTGAGTTCGTAGTTTCTATATCTTTGTGTAGAGTCTGTGGAGTGTAAGATTTCAGCAAGACATTTGTGGCATCATATTCATAGTCTTTAAAAGCATATATAAGTAGTAGATCATATATGACCTTTTTGGCATTTATTTTTGTGGGTATTGGCTCTAAAATGTACATTTTACATATTTGATAACTCAGCTGGCACATTCATAAACAGTCGACTCTTCCCTGATTGGACGCAGCCGCTAAGTAAATAATGCACAAACCACATATTGCTTGTTATATCTATTCATTCCCATAATGCCACTGCTTTAACATAGGCACTCGCATCCACATGTTCACCATGTAGTCGTCGTTTATATGCATGCCCCTCCGTGCCTGTAGGGGGCAGTACACAAATGACTTGACCTTGCAAAAAGTGTGTTTGTGTTTGTGAATGAGAACGTGTTTGAGTGAGTGTATCAGTGTATGTTTCTAAGGACAGATGACACCGTACTCTCCACAACTTCTCTTCATACGGAGAAGAAACGTTATCGCCCAAATAAAAAGAATTAAAAATGATCAAAAAACTAATTGAAAGCAGAATAATCACTTAGTTTACCCAAAAATGAAAAATGGCTAAAAATTTCCTCGCTGTCAGCATATCAAAGATATAGATGAGTTTGTTTCTTCATCAGATTTGGAGAAATGTAGCATTTCATCACTTGCTCACCAATGGATCCTCCGCAGTGAATGGGTGCCGTCAGAATGAGAGTCCAAACAGCTGATAAAAACATCACAATAATCCACAAGTAATCCACACCACTCCAGTCCATTAATTAATTATCTTCAGAAGTACTGCTTTTGAGTTCATAATCCATAATATTGCTTTCTCCAGTGAAAACGTCGTCTCATCTGAATCAGGAGAGAAATATGCACAGATCAAGCACCGTTTACAAGCAAAAATGTTAAGTTAATTGATGGACTGGAGTGGTGTGGATTACTTGTGGATTATTGTGATGTTTTTATCAGCTGTTTGGACTCTCATTCTGACGGCACCCATTCACTGCAGAGGATCCATTGGTAAGCAAGTGATGCTACATTTCTCCAAATCTGATGAAGAAACAAACTCATCTGCATTTTGGATGTCCTAAGGGCGAGGACATTTTCAACAAATGTTGATTTTTGAGTGTACTATGCCTTTAAGAGTTCCTCTGTCTCGCTCAGGCTTGTTCTTTATCGGTTCTCCACAGCTGCTCCTTGACCTCCGGCGGCAGGGTGTTGAAGAGGTCCTCTTCTATGATCAGCCCGGAGCGCTTGAGAAGACGACATTCGGAGAGCTCCACCGGTAATCCCTCCAGCCGGTTTCCGCGGAGCTCCAGCTGCATGAGGCCTGTTAACTCTCCGAAACGTGACGGCAGCACAGTAAGGCAGTTATTTCCCAGATTCAGTGTCCGCAGCTTCTTACACTGGAACAAATCGGCTGGCAGCGTCTCGATCTGAAACGGACAAAAACACGGTTAACACACAAGCTCTGCTATATGAGTCTCTTTAATTAGCGTGTAAATGTAATATAATGACAGAAAATAAGATTAACAAACATTTTATTGTACATAACATTTATAAAAACCACAAAATAAATAAATAAAACAAAATATTCTCATTATTATGTATAATGCACAGGTCTCTGTATGTTTTTGAAGAACATTAGTTTTCAGCAATAAAAGGTTATTACAATAAATTTTTCTGTTTTCACAAGAAAATATGTAGTTTATAAAAATTGTTAAATATAGTGTGTAAAATGTAATCTACTGACAGAAAATAAGATAACCCCTTTATTGTACATATCGTTTATGAAAATTTAGTTAAAATTAAAACGTAACAAACAATTGCAACTTAAATTGTGGTTTGTATTTGTTTGTAGCAGTGCTACTTTAGCATAATTTGAGAGTTTTTTGTATATTTTTTTTAAAATTTTAAATCAAAGTATTTTTTACGTCTATATAGTTTTTTTTTAATTTATTTTTAATATTTTCTAATTTTAGATTTTATTTTTCAGTTATTTATTTTTAGCTAAAATAAAAAGTTAATTAAACTGCAGCCTTTGCTATTTGATAAATCATACTTAGTCATATTGCAATTTTGGTTTTATTTTGACCTTATTTCAGTAGCTAATAAACTATTTTCAGTTATTTTGGTTAATGGACTAAGTCATGTAAAATAAGTGCTCATCTGATTTCAGTTCCTTCAGTAATTCAATCTGTGTGTTTTGTGCAGTATCTAACGGATAATGTAACGTCAGCGATCAGACGGGTGATCAGGTGTCTTGGTCAGAGTTTATTTTGTGATAATGACCAGCTGATTGATATGAGAAACCCAAAACCAGCAGAGCCACGCAGGCAATCGCTTCTGCGGCAAAACGGTCAGTTATCCAGTTTGACTGCCATTATGCTACAATATTTGACCGCAGAATGCCACGACCGACCAATCAGAATCAAGTATTCCAGAGAACCGTGTAATATAATCTATCCGTAATAAAGGACGTGCCCCATTTAAAGCCACTCGCTCGGCAGGGTGGAGACCCAGGAAACAGAAAATATTATACACAGGAAAACCAATTATCTCCAGAGTAAGCGGCTAATTTTGGCCCACACACGCTCTCTAAAAAAAGCAAACATGTGCATCTAGTTACTGTCTGCCTTGATTCTCAACAAACAACACAAATTACACAACTCATTTAGATAATAACGAGCTAATGAAGGATCCGGGAAGGTTGTGTGTGTGTGTGTGTGTGTGTGTGTGTGTGTGTGTGTGTGTGTGTGTAAGCACACACACTCCTCGACAGGAGGTCCCATAAAGCTGCTATTTTCAGAAACATGCCACACACGCTCTCCAACACGCCCATTACTAAAAACAACCACAAGTGCATGTCAAACTCAAAACACATGAGAGACACAGGTTGTGTGTGTTGCGTCATAATGTTCATGGACTTTATGTCTGTACGGTCCCTGTTGACTCGCATCCAAAGAATCCAGATCGAAAAAAACAACGGCGCCATCTAATGCCGCTCACACCCCAGAGAAAGCGCTGATGGGCGTCTGACGGATAGGTATGCGTAAGACGTGATTGGAGGGTGTGGAAAGACTGGAGTTGCTGAGAAATCAGGCTTTATTGCAGCAAACAGGATTTCCAAAAGCACAATTGGAGCCGCCTTTCTGATACATTGTCACTGAGACTGTGAGTTGCGGTGGACTGGGCCGGATTCCTGTCCTGGAACACCAACGACATGCTATTTTGTATTACAAATTTCAAAATTACTTATGATTGGCATAATTGTAATTTAATTAGCGTTAACTGGCATTACATGGCTGTTTACTATTGCAATGATTTTAGAAAGGATTCGTTACCTATAACAGTATGCCAAAACAATGACTAAATGGCTATTTTGCTAATGAGCAACGTTAATCAATATGTCTGCGCAAATTAAGTGACGCCGGCTAAAAAGTTCAGTTGTGAACAAGTTAGTACATAAAAGATTATGAAAACATTTTCTTCTTTGGTATAACATGCACTGATGAATCATTCACAATAAGACCAGGAACACGTACTGAAGTATTAAAGAACTTGTGAACTTGTGTGTGTGTATATATATATATATATATATATATATATATATATATATATATATATATATATATATATATATATATATATATATATATATATATATATATATATATATATATATATATACACACATTTGAATTTAAAATATTGTGTGTATATGAATATATTATACAATTATACACACAATAAATATTACATATTAATTTTATATACTGTGTATATATACATATAATGTATATTAATTCTAAAATACTGTGCGTGTGTATATATATATATATTTATTAAATATAATAAATATAATTATAAATATAGAAATAATATATATTAAATATTTGTTTTATATCCACACACATATATATATATAAATATATGTTAATTAAATCTAACAAAATAAATATTACATATCAATTTTATATATATATATATATATATATATATATATATATATATATATATATATATATATATATATATATAAATAATGTATATTAATTCTAAAATATTGTGTGTATGTCTGTGTGTGCATTCATTATTTATATTTTAAATAAGTTTTTTTTAATTTAAATTTATTACAGTGATGGAAAAGCTGAAGTACAGCATTTATTTGAAATATAATTTTTTGCAACTTATCGTAATTTAATTGAAATATAATTTATTTATTTGAAATATAATTTTTTGTCTTTATCGTCACTTTTCGATATATATATATATATATATATATATATATATATATATATATATATATATATATATATATTTTTTTTTTTTTTTTTTTATATATATGCAGTTTTACAGAGAAAGACAAACTCAAACTCAGGCAACAGTGTCTGATGAAACCTGTGAGGTGAGGTGACGTGTATGTGCAAGTCTGCACATTTATACTCACTCTGTTCGCAGTCACCGCAAAGTACTGCAGGTTCTGCAGGAAGCCGATGTCTGCAGGGATGCTGGTCAGGTTGTTGTGGCTGAGGTCCAGGTAACGCAGCTTCCTGCAGAAGAACAGCTGGGCAGGAATCTTCTCGATCTTGTTCCTGTTCAGGTAGAGGCGCTCCAAGTTGGTGAGGGTGCCGATCTGGATGGGGATGTAGGCGATCTGGTTGTACCAGAGCTTGAGGCACACCAGTCTGTGGAGATGCTGGAAGCTGATGATCTCCTCGATGGTCTTCAAGTTGTTGTCTTTCAGATCGATCTCCTACAGACACAAGTTGATGTGCATGTCAGAATAAGTGAACAGAGCTTGTGCGAGCATGAAAATACCTGCTGTAAGATGCCAAAGCGTTAAGAAATGTACAAAATTTATACAACACAGCAAGATTAAGACACTCAGCAATCTGGTTTTATTTGCATTTACACTGCAAATAAGTACACAACCTTGCATCTTGCACCAAATATGTGACCCAGGACGATAAAACCAGTCATAAGGGTCAATTTTTTGAAATTGAGATTTATACATTATCTGAAAGCTGAATAAATAAGCTTTCCATTGTTAGGATAAGAAAATATTTGGCCGAGATACAAGTATTTGAAAATCTGGAATCTGAGGGTGCAAAAAAGTCAAAATAATGAGAAAATCACCTTAAAATTTGTCCAAATGAAGTTCTTAGCAATGCATATTACTAATCAAAAATTACGTTTTGATATATTTACAGTAGGAAATTTACAAAATAACTTCATGGAACATGATCTTTACTTAATATCCTAATGATTTTTAGCATAAAAGAAAAATCGATAATTTTGACCCATACAATGTATTTTTGGCTATTGCTACAAATATACCCGTGCAACATAAGACTGGTTTTGTGCTCCAGGGTCACAATATTACATAATTTGATGATGCTGAGTTCAAAAATTCAAATAAAACTTTCCATAATGTATGCAAAATACATTATGGCACAAGCATATGTATTATAAGCAGAGTTTTTGTGCTGCTAGATGAAGGATGACTGATGACCTGTAGATTGTGTAGGCTGAATATGGAGTGCGGGATCCGCTCTAGATCACAGCGCACCAGCTCCAGCTCCGTCAGGTTCACCATCTTCTTCAGACTGTTCAGAACCATCAGTTTGGTCCCTTCATTATTGATGGAGAGCTTCTGCAAGTGAACGCCAACGTCTGTCACCACCTGCAAGAGGAAAAAGATACACTGCAATCAACATTTTGTTGTAAAAATAAATAAATAAATAAATAAATAAAAGTTACAAAATGCAATTCTGTGTGAATATATTCAGTTGTAAGATTAAAGTCAGCACCTGAACTAAAAAAACATTAGGATGATGGTTATTAGAAATTCCCTATTGGCCTTGTCTTCACTTCTATATGTAGATTAAATTACATATATTAAATTACACATGCATATATATTAAAGTCATAAGCAGAACAATATATGTAATATTATAAATAATATACATTATTATTATTATTAAGGGCCAAGCACCGAAGGTGCAATGGCACCTATTGTATCCGTTGGCATTCTTCTTCTTCTTCTGTTTCTTCCGACATTGTCTATGGCAGCCCATAGAACCGCTTGCGGGAAAGTTGTGAAATTTGGCACACTGATAGAGGACAGTCTCAACATTAACCACAGCAAATTTGCAAAAATTCAGCAAAAATTCAGTCTCTAACTCAAACTCTCTAGTGCCACCACTTGTCCAAAGTTTCACTCATGTTTATGCTAATAACTTTTGAACCGTAAGCCACAGAAGGAAAATTTTTTCCTCTGATTCCTTGGCTCATGCAAAGTTGAATGGACACCAGAATTCAAAAATCGTAAGGTTTAGTTTTTTTGCTATTTTCAATTGTTCGTAAAAACTACTTTTTCGAACTCGTCCTAGATGGTTCGTCCGATTTTCACCAAAATTGTCTCAGATCATCAACAGACCATACTGGCAAAAAGTTATGGAATTCAAGTCGATTAGTCAATTGGTTCTCGAATAACGCGCAAACAAATTCTACGAAAAGCACGCAAAAACGGCTATATCTCCGCAAAGGTTTGGCGTATTGAGACCAAACTTGGTGTGTGTTATGACAAGCACTGTGCCACCTAGTGGTCAGGAGATATGAAAAATGGCTGTTTTTACTTATAACTTAAGTGGTTTGGCCAAAAAAAAAATCAATAAATAAAAAAAAATTAAAAATCACAAAACTGGTCTCTTTAGATTCGGTGCATAATGCCGAGTCGAATCCAATTTTCCCATGTCAGCCATTTTGGGCGTCGGCCTTTTAGAATTTTGTAGTCAAATGCTATATTTTACGAACGCATTGACGTATCGTAACGAAACTTGGTATGGGTCATCAGCGTGATGTCCTGAAGGAGCCTGAGAAGTTTTGAGCCAGTGCCACCTAGTGGTAAAATCAAATATTCACATGCTTATAACTTTGGGTGTGGTCGACTTATTTTCACAGGAGTCCCCTTTTTAGACTCATGAATCCTTGAGTCCAGCGATACTAAACTTGCCAGGTTTTGCCTTATGGTTTGTGCACCGTTGCATTTTAGCACTTAAAAAATATCTTAGAAACCGTTACTCCGATCGACACGAAACCACCGTAGGAAATTCGGAAACATAGCGTGCTGGCTAAACGCTAATGCCCAATTGCCAAAATTTTGATAGTAAGTGGCACAAAAATGTAAACCAAGTCGGCCATCAGTCATTTTTTCTCTTCTCATACATAAAAATGTCTATAACTCCAAAACAAAATGAGATATTTTTACCAGATTTGACACACATATGTATGGGTACACTCTAAGGACACATAAAAAATTTGGTGGGATTTTGCCTCTTGGTGGCGCTATAATTGAACAAAACATGAAATTGCCATTGACTACAATAGAGTATTATGATATAAAATGTTATATTTTTCAAATGCATTGGTGTACCATTACAAAACTTTGTATGTACCATCGAGACCATGACCTGAAAGTACTCAAAAAGTACAGTGCCACCTTGTGATCAAAAGTTATAATGAAATTTCAAATAAATGCTAATACCTTTCTGTGAATTTTGCCTATTGTAATGAGACTGGTATTAATAGATTCCTTGGGTCATGCTGAGAACAGTGATACCAATGTTGCCACAGTCAGCCAAACTTCCTGTCTGCCATTTTGATTTTCTTTAAAAACCTACTTTTTCGAACTCCTCCTGGACCGTTGGTCCGATTTTCACCAAAATCGAATCATATCACCTTAAGCCCATGCTGACAAAAAGTTATGGATTTTGTGTTGATAGACAAAACCGTTATTGCATACTACAGCAACGAATTTGAGGAATGATGCCAAAATGACACTTGAGGCTGTATCTCTGCAATGCTTTGGCGTACTGATACCAAACTTTGCATATGCCATTGTCACCTCACACAGAACACACCACATCAATCTGGTAACAGTGCCACCTATTGGTCAAATGTGAATTTCTGTGAGTACCATCATCTCACCTGAGGCAGTTTAGTGAGGTTGCTCTTCAGCCGCAGGACCTTGAGCCTCTTGAGCTCCCGCAGGCCGTCGATGACGATGAATCGGTTGTTATCTGCACTGAGGTTTCCAGTCAGATGAAGCTCGCTGAGGTTCTTGAGGCTGTAGATCCACAGTGGGATCTCCTTAATGTCTGTGAACTTTATGTGTAGTGATTTGAGGTTCTCACGGAGGAAGGCCAGAGCAGGAGCCTCGATTTTGGCCGGCGTGTGGTAAAGCCACATCTCCCTCAGGGTAGACAGCTGTGCGATTATGGGCGGGATCGTAACGTCAGGTATCAGCTCCAATTTCAGCACCTGCCGGAAACACAGAGAATACATTTACCTGCAGTTAAAGCAACCAATGGTGTGTGACTGGGGCGGGACTATCTTTTTTGACCAATAGCATAGAAGATATTATTCCAGAAACCTCTCCAATTTCATTTGGTGACATCAGTGGCACAGAAATTACACACTTTGCCTTTAAGAACTATATTAATAATAAAATATAATAATTAATTCTATATAATTAATAATGTAATATAATAATAAAATTACTATAATATATAACAATATAATTATATAATTTGTGATACATTTATTTCTACTAAACATTAATTTTAATTATAGAATTTTATATTTAATAATTATATATAAATTTTTATTATAAAAATACAGTATATATATAATAATTTATAATACTATTTATTTGTACTATGTGTGTGTGTGTGTGTGTGTGTGCATGCGTATATATATATGTATATATTCATTAATATATTCATAACATTCATTAATTTTAATTATAGAATTTTATAATATTTAACATATATAATTTATTATATATACATTTTTATTATAAAAAATACAGTATATATATGATAATTTAGAACAATATTGTTTATCATATTATATTCATTTTAATTAGAGAATTTTATAAGAATTTCCTTTTTTGACCAGTTGCATAGTGGACATTATTTTATAAACAATTATTGTTGCAGTTCTGTTTGGTGATGTTAGTGGCACAGAAATGTCACACTTCACCTTTAAGAATTAAGAGTCTGAAAGAAAAAAAAAGCAAGCCATGTGTGAGGAAACAGCTTTAACTTCCTCCTAAGCAGCTGTGAAAAGTAAAACGTGATCTTACAGAGTCATCTTACTGCACACGAGCGGTTACTTAAGGGGAAGCTGAATTGGACTTGTGTGTAAGGCTGCATAACTTGGGGAAAAAAACTGAACTACATTTTTTTTTTTAAATTGTGATTTAATGCTCCAGATTTGCTGTGCTTGTCTGTAGTGCTACATAATTTGGCCAACATTTTGTGTTTATATAAATATGACTCTAAAACAACAACAACAACAACAACAACAACAACAATAATTATTATTATTATAAATTATTTATTTAAATAAGTTATTTGTAGGGCTGCCTAATTTGGTGAAACATTTTGTTAATTCCTCAGTATGACTATAAAACAATATTTTTTTTTGTAAAAAAAAAATCAAATAATTAAAAATTAAATTACTATTATTATTATTATTATTATAATTGCTATATTATATTGCATAATTTGACCAAACATTTTGTGATTATATCAATATGACTATAAAGCAATAATTTAAATAAATCAAATATTTAAAAGTTATTAAAAATATTATCAGTATTATAATTATTTTAAAATATTGAATTTATTTAAATAAATAGTTTTTAGGGCTGCATAATTTGACAAAACATTTTTTGATTAAATCAATATGTCTATAAAATACTACTAATTTTTAATCATTTAAATAAATGTATTAATTAAAACAATAATAATCATATCGAATTAATATTATCATTATTATTATTACTACTAAATACAAATATTAAACTAAATAAGAAATAGTATTTTTGTGAAATAATAAGAAAAATTAAATTTTAAAATTACAGTAAATTGGTTAAATTACAATACTACTATTTATGGCAGTCTTCATTTCTTCATTTTACCAACCTTAAACCATCACGCATTTATCATGCATTTTTTTTTTTTATTTTATTTTGGCGGGAAGCTGCAAGGTTATGACTTTCTTTCTTCTGTGAAGCATAAAAGAAGATATTTTGAAGAATGTTGGTAACCAAACAGCTTCAGCTCCCACTGACTTACATTGTATTTTTTTGTCAACGTAAACCGAAACTGATCACCAACATTCTTCAAAATATCTTCTTTTGTATTCATCAGAAGACACAATGCAGTCTTTGCAATTTCATAATTGCACATATTGTGGTTTCAGTTTAATATCGATCAACTGTGCAGCCCTGCTCATGTGGAACAAGCTACTTTCAGCAGGTTTGAATCAGGCCAATAAACAAGACCTGAAACGTCTGACTTGAACTTTAAAGGGTCATGAAACCCCACACTACTTTTTCTGAGATTTTAGCAGAGCTGTTTGTGTTGCACATCATAGAAGACAATGTTAGCATTCGATAATTCTAACTGTTGGAGAAAACTGGTTAATTTTACGCTTTTTTGTGCTATTTTAATCTTTCGGGTTAAAATCTACATCGTGTTGACGTGACAATTTGTGACATGGCAATGGACTATAGTACATCGATGACACGTCGGTGTCTATTAAATTATTCATGAGACATTCTTATTCTATGACAAGACGCTTTGCTTAATTATTCACAACAGCATGTGTTGATTTGCTATGGCAGATGCTTCAGACTGTGAGACTGCGTACATTAACTGAGAGAAACATTCATGGATCGGAGGAGAGTGTTTGTTTTTGCTTTGTAATAAGATTTCGGCACAAACGCGATTCATTCGCTTAGTGAGTGTAACCGTTTTTACAGCTCCGTGACACAACCCGTCAAAAGGGTTATATAAACGCCGCAGAATAAGCCTTAAAAGTTATCAGAGGTGCAACTATTTATGTTTTCGATGCAGAGTGTAAATGGCTGTGCATTTATTTGTGTTTTTAACTCGACGGGAGCGAAATGAAACTGTCTGAACCCGAAGCTTTGTGTGTAGTCTGTCTCCCCTCTTCCCCCTCCGCTCCGCAGCGCACCACGCCCACTTTTTTAGCATTTTTTAAAACTGTGGTGAGTACTAACCAGTGCTGAAACAGGGGGTTTCATGACCCTTTAAATATGCATTCAGTAGGAGTTTTATATATAAAAACATTCAATCACGCAAACCCACACACCTCCAGCTCGACCAGGTCGAACACAGTGTCTGGGATCCCGCTCAGCATGAAGAGATGCAGCTCCAGTTTCTCCTGTGAGTTTTTGGTTATCCTCTGCCTGAGTTTCTCCAGAGTCCATTCGTTATTGAGGTTCAGCTGTCGCAGTTTGTTCTCGCTGACCTCCGACAGAAAGACGGCGAAGCGCTTGGAGTACAGCGGGTCGTACTGATCGATCATGTGCAGCATGAAGGCGAAGTCGTTCTTGACGTCGGGGATGTCGCTGTAGCTGCTCTCCTCACGGATGGACTCGAAGGAGTAGCGTTTGAGCGAGCGGCTGATGATCCAGTAGAGCGTGTACATGCAGATGAGGCCGTAAACCACCACCAGGCTGATGTAGAAGCAGGCCAGGATCTTGAAGAGCGTGGCCAGAGGATGGGCGCAGTGGTACGTGCGATAGCCGGTCAGCCGCTCGATGTCCACTGTGCACGGTACGCTGAACTTGATGTGGTGAACGTAGTACATGGTGTAGCAGATGATGATGATGAACTGGATGACTTTGATGATGATTTGACGGATGTAAAGACGGTGAACGATGTCGCCCTCCTCCACGTGGATACGGAACTTCTTCACCTGAAAAAAGAGAAGGATGAGATGAGATGAGATGATGTATTCAGAATACTTGGGGTCTGTTCCAAAAAAAAAAATACTTCCTTGTCCACTACCTACATAGACAGCGTCCTTCAAAGGCATCCTAACTGAGATGGAACTGCATAAATGATTTGCTAGCTAACAATGTGACACAAATAAAATAAAATTAAATTAAATTAAAATTAAATAGATATTAAAAACATTTAATAAATATTTATATTTAATAACTATATTTGATTTAGTAGAATATTAAATAATTATACTTTATATATATATATATATATATATATATATATATATATATATATATATATATATATATATATATATATATATATATATATGCGTGTGTGTGTGTGTGTGTGTGTAAATAGATAAATATATATAATGGATAAATAAATATTTAATAAAATTTTTCAGCACTGGATTAAATAACTATATTTTATTTATTAGCATATGAAGCAAGCATAAATGTATAAACATTTATTAAATATTAGGCGTGCTCCGATTGATCGGCTACTGATCACTATCGGCCGATAATCGCGTTGGGATGTTTGATCGGCGGTCTCTAAAAAGGCCGATCTCAAGCTGATGATGCGCCTGCTGTGAGAGGTTTGGCACGACATGCAGCGGCACCGTCTCAGTCTTTGTCTGGCACAAGTGAAATGATTGTAATGCTGAAGGTGAGGTACAATTAATATTTCTTCATTAAATAACCAATAAAGTAATTTGAAATATTTCTGTAAGACATAACTTCACAAACAGCATGAGTGAATCACCGCACACGCTCTCTCTATCAAAATGCGCAAATGGCTTCCAATCACATCGCGTCTGCACTATAAGCGAGCTGCACGCTGCACAGTTGACACAGGAATTGTCACTTGCACAATCGAGGCAGTGTTGCATCGTCACTAAAGTTTATAAATTGCATTTCTTTTTAATTCTTGCCAGTGTTTAACCATTCAGCGCTCGCGCGCTCTCCTGGAGACTGTGCACTCATGCACACTCGCAGCGCACACATAACGCCAGGTTCACATCACTCCGTTTGCAGTGTGTATGCAGAGCGTATTTTTTCCGCGCTCATGTAAACGGATATATAAAGCGTTCACACTGCAGTGACTGCACACGGTTGCATCTGCAGCAGTGCAGAGATTGAGTCTGTTTCCGCTGAATTAAAGTAACAGCGCATTGTTTGCGGTAAATATGAACATGGATTGACACAGAAAATGTAGTAATAACACCATAAATGCATATAATTAAAGTCTACTGTGCTTCACAGTCAACACATATGGCTTTTTGGCTAGGTTTAAAGGAAAAGCACACTTTTAGATAAACAAGGCAATAATAGATGGCACTCGTGGAGGTAGTAAAACAAAATTCTTTATGAACCGCAGGATTGCTTGTAATAAAGATTTAAATGCAAAAAGAAAAGGCAGTAGAGCTGACTGTTTATGTCAATGCAAGTTTTAATTTAGAATGTTTGTGATAATGTAAGAAAAGTAGTTTATGTATATGTTTTGCCACTTGTTTGAGCAACTTAATATATAAATCTAGAAGTAGATGCAAAAGTAAAAAGTATTAATAATGTGTTTCTTATATTTATTGCATTTAAATATCTATGAAAGATTGTATTACTGTACTGTGTAAAAAAAAGAATCACAATGCTGAAAAAGCATTTTAAGTAACAATGTTTGGATTTGAAATCAAAATAATGGATAAATGTTTTGTTTGTAGTAAACAGCCATGGATCAGGAGAAGACTCCTGTGTGAAAGCACAGTCTGTGCTGCTTCTGCACCGCTTCTGTACCACACATGGACTGCACACGCACTGCAAACGGAGTATGTGTGTGAACCTGGTGTAGGCCACCTCACACAAAACGCACGGAATCAGGCTTGTGCTGTGTGTATGCTATTGTGCAACAATGGCACGATTATAAAAACAAAAATGCAGTGCATGATCAAACATTTAGGTGAGATAAATATATATTTTTGAAAAATGTCTAAAAATGCCCCCCTCCACCCCTCAAATTAAAAAAAAATCCCCTCTCACAAGAATCCCCTAAGAGGGGAATTCATTTTCAAAAATGAAATTCAGGCCCTGAGTAAATGTCTAAAAATCTTGATTGGATCATCACTATAAATAATTCTACATGATAAAAAGAAGGCTTTAAAAAGATTGGTATCGGTGATCGTATCGGCAGATACTGCTTTCTGTGATCGGTCTCAAAAATCCTGATCGGCGCACCCCTATTAAATATATTAATATATGAATTTATATTTAATAATATTTTCAACACTTTTCAGCATTGTATAAAATAACTATATTTTAATTATTAATATATTAAGAAAGCATAAATGTATGAATATATTTATTAAATATATAGTAATATATCAATATTTATTTATTAGATAATATTTAGCTATACTTTTTTAGCATTGTATAAAATATATAACAATATTTTATTTATTAGTGCATTAAGTGAGTGTGTGTGTTTGTGTGTTATTAATACTTTTCAGTATTGGCTAAATAATATACTAATTAACAAAATATAGTAAATATAAATTATAAATATATTTTATATTAATTTAGAAATATTTATGTAATAATATTTATCAATAATTTCCAGCACTGGCTATTAGTATTTTGTATTCTACTATTTTGTATATTAGTATATGAAGTAAGTATAAATGTGGAAATTATAAATATATTAAATAAATAAATAAATAAATAAATATTTATGTAATAATATTATAAATAATTTTCAGATTGGCTGTAATAATTATATTTTATATATTAGTATATGAAGAAAGTATAAGTATAAATCAGTATATGAATAACTATAAATTCTAAATATATTTATTAAATATACATTAATACATAAATATTTATGTAATAATATTTATCAATACTTTTTAGCACAGGCTGAAATAACTATATTATTATATGAAGTAAATATATAAATCAATTCTGAATATATTTATTAAATTATTTATTTACATAATAGTATTTATCAGTATTGGATGAAATAGGTATATTTTATTTATTAGTATATGAAGTATTTGTGATTGCACTCTACACTAACACTGCATTAGAATTTAGCCAAATAAAGGTATTTTGGAGGAATACATTTAAAAAAGTGCCTATGATGCCTTGAAACGCTCACTAGAGAGGCAGCTCACTAGGTTTTGTAACACAGTGCTGTTCACTAGACATTGCGCTTGTGACTTGAGACCAACTCTTAAATAATTCATACGCGCACACACCTTCTCAAACAGCGCTTTGGCCTGCTCTCCTTCCTTCTTATCCAGGACGCCCGTCTCCGAACGGTCCACGATGCCCTGCTCGATGCGGGACTTGGTCCTCTGCAACATGGGAACGCTTGCCTCCACATCCTGGTCGCTGACGCTGGAGGTTTTCTTATTCATCGAGCCGTTCATCTTCCCCGCCGGCTTCGGGTCGCTCTCCTCCACCACTGTCTCAGAAAGCGCCCGCGTTGTCCACGGCGAGTCGAAACACTTCAGCAGGATTGACACGAAATGCTCCAGCTTTGAACTTGTCCGTGGAAACTTAAACCAGAAGTTACTACATGCTAGAAAGATCAGCGTGTGCAGCAGCACCAGATACGGGAAGTACTTCGCGAACCAGTGGAGCTTGTTTTCGTAACACACGGCGTCCACGTAGTTGTACTGGTGTCTGTCGAGGTCGTACTGGATGCCCTTGGGTTCGGAGTTGAGCGGCACGCTGACGTTGAGTTGTTCGCAGGTCTGGTTGACGACCCATTTGCATGGCAGGCAAATCATTTTGTCCTGCGTGACCTGCAGCGTCCCACCGAACACCGCGATCATCAGCATCACGATGGAGATGTAGTCTGTGAACACGTCCCACCATGGTTTCAGAATCCGATACGCCGGCTGTGTATCAGCAAAGTATCGCAATTCAGTGATGGGAATCATGACAGTTTACCTGAGAGAACACAGAAAAGACAAACCGTAAGTGACAGGCCAATAACCAATGAAATGTCCACATCATTTCTACTTTAAAAACAAAAAGAAAAGAAATGTAAAATAAATAAATTGCATAAGGTAATTTCTAAGCCTTTCATATCATTCTCAATCGTTTGCAAATAGTCATTTCTAGCTAAAAATAAAATAAAAAATTGGTAAATAAATAAATTATTAAAACAAAATATTTTGCATAGGCAAAATAAATAAATACATAAAATAAAATATTACATAAAATAAATATTTTGCATGAAGTAATTTCTAAGCATTCATATGATTCTCAATCTTTCGCAAAAGGTAATTTTTACTTAAAAATACATAAATAAATAAATAAATACATTATTCAAAAAATTACAAAAATTATTTTGCATAGGCAGGGTCATTCCTATGCCTTTCACATCATTCTCAACATTTTGAAGTAATTTCTAAGCCTTCATATGATTCTCAATCTTTTGCAATAGGTAATTTCTACCTAAAAATAAAATAAAGTTAAATAAATAAATGAAATATTTTGCATAAGGTCATTTATAAAAGTTTGTATGATTCTCAAAAATATTTTGCATGAAGTAATTTCTAAGTCGTCATATGATTCTCAATTTTTTGCAAAAAGTAATTTATAAAATAAAATAAAAACAAACAAACAAATAAACAGAAATATTTTTATTAAGGTCTTTTCTAAAACTTCATATCATTCTCAATCTTTTGCAAAAGGTAATTTCTACCTAAAAATAAAATAAAGTTATATAAATTAATATTTTGCATAAGGTCATTTCTAAGCATTTGAATGATTCTCAAATCTTTGCAAAAGGTAGTTTATAAAATAAAATAAATAAATAAATAAATAAATAAATAGAAATATTTTTATTAAGGTCTTTTCTAAGCCTTCATATCATTCTCAATCTTTTACAAAAGGTAATTTCTATCTAAAAATAAAATAAAGTTATATAAATTAATATTTTGCATAAGGTCATTTCTAAGCATTTGTATGATTCTCAAATCTTTGCAAAAGATCATTTCTAAAATAAAACAAACAAACAAACAAACAAATAAATAGAAATATTTTTTCTAAGCCTTTCATATCATTCTCAATCTTTTGCAAAAGGTAGTTTCTGCCTAAAAATAAAATAAATAAAACATACATAAATTAATAAATAAATAATAAATTATATAAATACTACAACATAATTAATTAATTAGTTAATTAAATTAATTAATACATTCTTTTCTAAAATTAAATGAATGAATGAATAAATAAATTAATTAATTACTTTATTAATAAATTAATTTAATTTCCTACTAGCCTTTCATATCATTCTCAACTTTTTGCAAAAGGTTATTTTTACAAACAAACAAGGTCATTTCTAAGCCTTTTCTTCACCTTGTTCAAAAGGTAATTTCTACCTGTAAATAAACTACAATAAAATAAATCAAATCAAATCAAAATATTGCCATAAAGACAATGAAACCATTTTTGCATTGTGAGTGTGACATTGTGAGTTTCATGTCTATTAAGCACATTCATAACACAACTCCCTTAAAAACAAACATTTTTTCCCTTGAAATAACATTCATCAGTAAAATGTTCACAGAAAGACCTGGAATGCTAAAACGGTAAACAGTTTTAATTTAATCAATTTTAATTTCATCGTAAAAAAATCCAGACTCAAATCTTTTTTAACTGTGTGAAAACGCACGTTTTCTAATGACCTTTAACCCTGTTCTGTCTGCTATCCCTTTCACTTCACACAAAATGTTTCCCTTAATTGAGTCTCCTGTCTTTCTCTTACAGTAGCCGTGAGTCAGAGCTCAGATCATGGACACAGGAAGTGGCTGGAATGAGTCAACAAAACATCCTCAGCTGTGCGTGTTTATGGGAGTACAGTTACAGAGGACAAGAAAACTCCATTAAATCTCACACACACACACACACACGTACCACAAAATCAAAGCTATGCCTAATTTTAGCAGGCACTTTCAGGGTACATATGATGCATGTTAAATCCAGCAGAGCGCTTGACTTTCTAAAGGCCGTTTATGCCCAGAGGTTTCTGTTTGGGGACTGATGTTTTGGAGCACAACATCATTAGAGTTGCCAGATTGGAGTTCAGAATTAACAACAGATGCCGTGTCTGCTATAAGCCAAACAAAAAGTGTGTCCCAAATCATAGCTTGCTGAAAACAGGAAGTGTGCATCCATTCATGCTTTGAACATTATTCCTTAAAAAAAAACAGAGCATGGCGCTAACAACATCAAGCTCAATGTTTGATTTCAAAAGAATGTATGAGCTGAATAAAAAGAAAATATGAAAGTTGAATAATTGTCTGCCAAATGTGTAAATGCACATGCATTTTCAGCCAATATTGTTTCCAAATGTTTAGTTGGCAAGATTTTTTTTACATTTTTTTTTATGTTTTTGAAAAAGGTCTCCTCTGCTCACAAAGGCTGCATTTAGTTGATCAAAAATACAGTAAAAATTATGAAATATTATTAGAATTTGAAATAGCTGTTTTATATTTGAATATATTTTAAAATGTAATTTATTCCTGTGATCAAAACTAAATTTTCAGCATCATTACTCCAGTCTTCAGTGTCACATGATCCTTCAGAAATCATTCTAATATGCTGATTTGCTGCTCAAGAAACATTTCTGATTATTATCAATATTGAAAACAGTTGTGCTGCCGAGTATTTTCGTGGAAACTGTGATACATTATTTAAGGATCCTTTGATGAATAGAAAGCTCTAAAGAACAACATTTATTTGAAATAGATTTTTTTTTTTGTTGTAACATTATAAACGTCTTTACTGTCACTTTTGATCAATTAAATGCATCCTTGCTGAATAAAAACTAAACTCTTACTGACAACAGACTTTTGAACGGTAGTGTATGAACCAAAAAAAAGGTATAATAATGCTATTTTATTAAAATATTAACTAATAAAGAACTTGCAATGATGGTATTCAGCAAAATTTTTACTGTATTATTTAGATAACACCAAAGAAATACACAATCTTAGTGCATACACATATGACTATGAAACCTTTCTTGATGATTGTGCATTAACAGAATGAAGCTAAAAAAATAAATGATTCTCCAAAATGTCGTCTTTTCAGTCCTCTGAAAAGCCTTGTGTGAGAAACAGACCAAAATGTAATCTGTAACTTAAATTATTCCTTTAAATAATGGCAATTCTATACAAGTGGTTTGAATAGCAGACAAAAGCATTAGGAGACCAATAAAAAGGGGAGGTGAAAAGGAGAGGAGGGATGGGAAAAGGAGAAAGAGCTGGTGAGTTTATTAGCTGGGGAAAAGGCTAATATAACACAAGTGAACAGATGAAGAAAGAAAGAGTGATATAATGAGATGTCCAGACAGATAATTCATCATTTCCTACCCTCAATCAATCATTCCAGCATTTAGATGACCACAGACACCAAACAAATGTCAGTGTAGACCGTACTCTGGAATCAGTGACTCACTATAGATCGAGAACCGCTCCGGCTAACATCTATACTTAGAGTCGGAAAGGCTGGGAATTTTCCGTTTGGGATTCAGGAGCTGGAGTGAAAATGCAGAAAAGGCCCCTGCAATTGTTTATTGAGAGACCTTTAAAAATTCCACGTTGGGCTGAAATGACTCCAAGTTAGAGCACCTCCGTTTCAAAACAAACATACTGTTTTGCTAATTTAGGTAAAGTAGTTAAGATAAAGCCATCTGGATGTATTAACTGAAATGCATATATACAGATACCCATTTGTATCCGAAACAGCCCCTCTTGCCTTTGTGGGGCCCCTTTAAGTGGTTATGAGCCAATTAAAATCTGGTTAGAGGTGTGCGGTTATTTTACTAAAAGAGCTAAAAGCTCATAAACTCACAGACACTTGAGAGTGGACATTTTTGACTTGGGCTAGTGTTATTTTAGTATTATAGTTAATTTCTTAATATTTTGAACTAATTTTTATATTTTAAATTTTAATTTTAGTTTAAGTTTTGCAATTTTGTTACATGCTTTTGTAATTATTATTATTATTTTTTTCCCGTATTTGTTACAATGGGTGTTTTTAAGTAAAAACAATAAGTTTTTATTCTAATTTTAGTTTAAGGACTTTTGTCATTATTTTATGACAAAATGCTTTTGTCATTATTTATATATTTTTTAATTGTTTTGTTTAGATAAGTTTTGAAGTAAAAAAAAAACAACTAAGTTTTCATTTTAATCTTATTTTAGGTTCAATAATTTTGCTGCATGCTTTTTATTTTTAATTTTTTAATTTAAATATTTTTGTTTAGTGTTTCTTTTTTCTTTCTTTCTTTCTTTCTTTCCTTTCTTCCTTTCTTCTTTTCATTCAGTTTTTGAAGTTTTAGTACTTCAACCTAAACTTCAGTTGTCAAGGTAACATTTCTAATTTTACTTTGTTTCATCTAATCAGGAAAAGATGTGGTGAAACATTTTTACAGTGTTGTTTATTTTATTTCACATTTATTTCTATTAACGTGAACAGTTTTAGTTTTAGTTCACAATAACAACACTTGCAACCACATAGCAACCAAATATTAATAAGCAAAAACCACTCAGAAAACTTTACAAACCCTATAGAAAATACCCACAACACCCTATTTACATGAACACCTCCTTATCTCCCAAACACACACTCTATATGTGGAATATTCACACACTATTCACACAAAGATAAAAACGTATTTCACAAATGACCATTCACACTAAAATTCAGACAATCCATATAGATAAATAACCCACAATCACCATATAGCTGCTACAGTTCCTTGGAAAAAGAAAGGAAAACAAAAGATTCGCTGAAGAATGTCGTTCAATGCTTATAGGACAAAGCCCTTCAGTTTTAATACAAACACACCTGAAACGTAGGAAATAAATCACACGAAAAACAAATTAAAGCAATAGTTCATCCCAAATTGACAATTCTGTCCACATCTACTGAGTCTTTTGGTGTTCAACTGACCATATTATTATCTTCAGTCCTCATCTTTTTTTCCATATAATGAAGGTAAAAGCTGTCAAGCTCCTACAATGACAATAACCTGCACAGTATTTTACATCCATTTATATCCACCATAGCTCAAATCTCATTCATGATTGTGCATGTTGAATTTGGTGCCTCAAGCCATGTTATGTTTAAGACAACTGATCACAAGAGAATTTTAGATCAGTAAAGATAAAGGTAAGTAAATGACAGAATTTAATTTCTGACAAAGAAGCATGCACTGAGATGTCTGAACGCGTCCCCTGAGTCCACGTGTCTCAGTTGAGAGTCTATTAACAATTAACAAACACCAACCTTCGCACACACAGAGACACATATCCTTCACATATACACACAAACTGCCTCCTTCACAAAGCTGGAAGTACTTTAATAAACTTCAAGTATTTCAAAAGTACCATCTAAACAGACAATTTCCTCATATCCTTCAGAAAGTAAACACAAGACGCTGTATGTGCGTGTGTGTTGAGGATCAGTTTCTCTCCTTTAGGAGCGATTGGAGACGTGTTTTAACACAAGGCCCACTGAGAGTGTTAGTCTCCGACAGGCTCCTCACACTGTCTACCGATCCAGTCTAGACCACCACTGGCCGTCCATGAGACGTCTGTCCCATCTCAATAACCTTTAGCAACACCACACACACACATTCCCCCCATTTACCATGTGTTTTCTTGAGATAAAAGCCTCTTTCTTTGAATGTAATTACACTTGACATTTCCCTCAGCGTTCTGGATTCCACACTAAACAACCCATTTCTCATCACAGTAATGAGGATAATACTTCATACTGTAAAAATAGCTCAGTTCTTTCCCTCATAATGTACGTTAAAGTTATAAATACTTTCACAAAGTAAGCAGTATTGACTTCTCTCATAACCTCCAGAAAGCAACGTCATCTCACCAAAAAAAGCCCATTAGCAGGAAATATGGAACAAGCTGAGAGAGAAACTGTATTCTCGGTGTATGTTCCTATTTCTTTGAATCTTAACATGTCGCAATAACAGACAGTTAGATTTATGTGCGTTATAGTCTGTGCTCCCTTGAGTTGCCAACAAATAAAGGACAAGATATGACACCTCTAAATCAGAATATGTCAGAATAACCTTTATAGTAGAACTGCTAAATTGCTATATGACCAAAAAAAAAATGGTATAATGGAACATCCGATCATTTTATGGCAAGGAACCTTATATAGTGGATCATCTTGATCACTTTATGGCAAAAACCTTTCTATAATGGAACATCTGGATCACTATGTAGCAAAAAAACTTCTATATTGGAACATACGGATCACTATATGGCAAAGCCATAAACATATTTATCAATATATAGCAAATAACTTTCTATAATGGAACATCTGGGTCACTGTATGGCCAATACCCTTCTATAATGGAACATACTGATCACCATTTAGCAAAAATACCTTCTATAATGAAACATCTTGATTACTTTGCGGTAAAGAACCTCTATATAGGAACATTTTTCTCACTATATGGCAAAAATCCTTCTATAATGGATCATCTTGATCACTATACAGTAAAGAACCTTCTATAATGGAACATCTGGATCACTATATAGCAAAAACTCTTTTATAATGGATCATCTGGATCCCAATATAGCAAACAACCTTCTAAAATGAAACATGCTCTCTATAGAGCGAAGAAACTTGGCAATGGATCATCATGATCAATATAGAGCAGAAAACCGTCATTTTGGATCAGATCTAGAAAAACTGAAGGCTGATAGAAATAGTTTTGTTTTTGCGGACAGCACCAGAGAGGTACAATAAAAATAAAAATCACAACGATCTCCATGCTCAATTTGAAATAAATGGTACATTATCTATCCTCACATTAATGTATATTTGTTACTAGAAAAACTGCACAGCATTTTACAGATCATCAATACTCAGAGCTTGACAACCATGTTCTGATGCCATTCTGAAAAAAGAATATCATTATTGACAATACTGATCATTATTGACAGCATCTGACCTGTTTTAACTTACTGGCATGCTTTTAAAGGCCGTGAGTGAACACACATGAAATAAACTCTTCTTCCGTACAACATTTTGTCCGAAGTCCTGTGAACTCCAGGTGCATCTCGCTAACGCACACAAAGGGTCTGTTGTTTAACTCACTCTTTGTTTAGTTTCCCCAAGGGCATGCTGTCCCCATCTGCTGCTAACGGCTGGTATTAAAGATGGATGCAACCCAAACACACACGATCGTGCATCATCCCTAAAACCATCACACTCCGTCCTGTCAGCAAAAGAACAATTAAAAATGAGGTTTTAATGTGCAAATTGTCTTCGCAAGCCCATGAGAGCAACAGATCAGGCAAAATGATCACTTACAGAAACCTGACATGATGATGTGTGTCTGTTGGCTCCTCTACGGAAACGCTTTTAGAATAAAAGCTGGCTATTTCTCACCACTATCCTAAATGCCAGCAAGACTGACTACAAAGTATACAGATGGAGTTAAACCACTCAAAGCAATTAAACATGTGCATTTGAGTATTAACCACACTTTCAGCAGAGGAAAGTGAAATAAAGCTCTGTCTGTAACACGTTGCCAATTACCAAAGAGAATAATTTGCACTTATCTACTAAACAAAAGATGCATTTACAGTTATGGGAAAAAAAAAAAAACATTACACTGAGACATTTCCACTGAGAAATGGAATGAAGCAATTCACTGATCCGAATGAAAGAATGATTCATTCACGAATCAGACATCTCTACTTTTCCCACGAACATACCAAGGACAGCTAGGGCAGATATCAAGATTTTCAGTAAACAATGACTTAAACTATACAGCTTCATACAAAAAGCACTGCAAATGTAGTTTATTATATAATTAATAAATTTTATTTTATACAATTAATATATTTTATATATGGTATATAGTAGAATTATATTTATTATTTAATATATTTTCTGATTTTGCCATTTTGAAATATCTTTTTTTTTTTTGCTTATCTTTGACACTGAATTTATATATCAAGTTTTATATAATTTTACATATAATTTATTAAAAATAAATATATAATTTTATTTAAAATGTATTATAATTTGTTTTACATATAATACATATATTTTATATAAAATGCACATAAGAAGTACCACTGAGATCTCAAAAACTGGATCAATCCAATTTGTGAATGAATCATTTTGAGAACCGGTATAAACCGATTCACTAAAAATATCTGACTCAAAAGAATGATTCATTCACATACATTCAGACATCTCTAGCTTAAATCATGGCCTGTTTCTCACAAAAAGCTATTATATGACTTCAGAAGAATTATAATAAAGCTATTATATGACTTCAGAAGACCTGAAATACAGCGCACAAGAACTACTTTCATTGATTTCTTTCATGCAAGAAAGGCCTGACCGTGTTTACAGTTTGTGCATTCGTTCTGTTGTTCTGATGCATTTAGTGAGTTAATGGGCTCAGGGGTGTTGTGTGTGGCGTCCCACAGACACACAGGTTTTGGGTTTTACACACCACACTGTAGGCAGTCAATCACGGGTGTGTCCTGCTCAGATCAAGCATGCTTCCTGGAACACATGCTGCCTGCTCCAGCTAAACAAAGACAACTTCACACGCGTGGAGAAAAAAACATCAGTTCAAAACACACATATCTCTCGCCTCAGGGTCAAAGCAAATACCTTGTTCTAGGACAAAACAGACTAAATTACAATGACAGCAAATGAAGGAAAAGACACCATAAAAGCAGTCTGTGCTTTTTTTTTTGAAGCCATACGACAGCTTTGGGTGAAAAACAAATCCAAATTCATGTAAAGCGTTCAGTTGCATAATGACGGTACAACCTTCACCCTTCTGAGGTTTAAACCTACAACCAACAGGTTACTAGCCCAGATTTTTAACCACTAAGCCACAACACACCCAGGAGGGAGTGTCTCGAAATCACTTTATTTCTACATTAAGTAGAGAAAAACATTTGCATTTTTTTTTCTGTCCTGGCTGTTTAATCAATGTCAGGTTACAATCTAACCGTCTAAGGCAGGGCGGTTTTAATATTTTAGGTCCTACGGACCCTCAAATATCATCATCCTCATGCAAGGGATCTCCCATCCTAAAATTTAGAATGCAGTTATATATTTCTATGTATAAACACCCAATTTATACTGTGAAAATAATTATTATAAATATGTGCAATATTTGGAAAATATTTAGTCTCCTTTACATTACTTTATTGCATTTTTCCACTCACTATTGTTCTGTTGAATATATTATTTCTTTTTAATTTTTAACTATTACTTATTCATTTGTTTTATTCATTTTGTTTTAATAACATTCATTTAATAAGTTTTTTAATTATTTACTTATTTTTATTCTGTTTTTCTCTGAACTTTTACTCCCTTGTGGGTCTCCGGACCCTTGGTCTAAGGGGCCCTATAATAAAAACACATGAGATGTTGCATTAATCAGATCAAATCCAGAGCTATGCACACACATACACAACAAGAAACACAACACACAAACATAAGCACATAACAAGAATCCATTAATTCATAGACTAACTTAAGACACACAGTCCTAGGCCTGCAGTCTAATGGGTTTCCGTGGGTGGAAAATTAAAGCTTGTCTCTTTGGTGTCTTAAAAGCATCTTGTGTTGTCGAACACAAGCTAAACACACACTCAAAGCCCTGAGAAACACACACACGTCCGGCGAAACTCACCGGCCTCGTTACTGAGTGGATCTCTGGCTCCTGTGGCGCATAACTGATACATGTCTTTCCTCCGGTCCACGATCCACAGCGGCAGCCTCACACTCCCGCAGCCCGAGGAAAGAGTCGAGGAACGCGGATAAACCACGCCCAGGAACTGGCGTCAGCAGAGCCGCCCGAGACGCGTTTGCTTCGAACTCTACTACGGCGAAGGTTTGGCTCATTAACATTAATGACGTAACTTTACGTTGAGCGGTTGACGCACCTGATTGGTTGAAAGAAACTCCATAGGCCCTAGTCTGATGGTGGTTTAAAGAATAGGCTGCGTTCACACTGGCAGAAAAAACCCTATTTTTTGCCCACATCTGACACAGATCGGAATTTGATGCAAGCGTGTAAACACAAAAATCCGCACGAGATCCGATTTTTTCGTATCCGATCTGAGCCGTTTCCAAATGTGGTTTTAAATCAGATACATACCCGATATCTGGACATCCGACCTACGTCTAAACACACATATCCGATTCTCCACAGAACTCCCAATGCGAGGGCGACACGTTTGCTCATAAAGATTATTAATATCGTTTTGTATGCGCTCGCATTTTATTGAGATACTTTTTATAGGTAAAAAATTGCACATTCAGGAGCTGGTTTTCAACCCCCAAATGGCAAATAATAATGGGCATTCGATGTGAATTAAATAAATAATTTTAATAGCACGACCATTTAAAACCCGAGGGTCTACCATGTGCATAATAAAGCGATCACTGCAGACAATCCTTTTGGGTGGGAATTAATGTAAACACAGATATCGGATACCAGTCGTGTCTAAAGTTAGTGTAAACAGACGGGCCAAAAAATCGGATAAGGTCAAAAGATCGGATCTGTGCATTAAGACTTGCAGTGTAAACCCAGCCAATTCAATTTAATAGAGCTTCATTTGCATGGCAATAGAGTACAGTGTCGTCAAAAAAAAATAAAAAAAATAAAATAAAATAAAATAAAAAAATATACAGTTTATTTATTTTGATATATCATCAAAGATATTTTGTTAGAGTGTGATATTTCCATTTATTTTGATATATCTTCAAAGATATTTTCTTAGTGTGTGATATTTCCTTTATTATTATTATTATTAGTAGTAGTAGTAGTAGTAGTATTGTTGTTGTTGTTGTTAAAAGATACAACTTGACATCACTTGCGAAAAAAGCATCTTCCAAATGCATAAATGTTATTATTATTATTAATTATATTACTTGTTATAGAAAACAAAGATGTATTTTATAATATACAATATATAAAAGAAAATATTTTGTTTTTATTATATATTACATATTATTTTATTTTCAAATCTATAATCTGTTTTTATAATTGATTTGAAGAGAACTTTTTAATTTTATTGTATGGTCCTCTTCTTAAATGATCTGTTTAAGATCATTTGTTATTAACCTGTCTTTTTAATTTTTTTTATTTTTATTTTTTTTTTGTAGTGACTTTTCCTACATTAAACCAAATAATCCATCATACAAATTGGCATTCCCTTTTGAAGGCTGTGATCATGAATATTTAATTAGGTTACGTGACAGACGCTGCAACAACGTTACTAAGCAACGTCAACGTGAGTCACTTAATATTCATGAGCCAAATCTTCGCCATAGTAGGATTTGTACTGCGGCGCGTTGACTGGAGCTGCGCTGATACAGCACGAGCGGGCGTGACTGACGCAGCGCGGAGCGGACGCTGCAGACCATCCTTCTGCGATGAAGGTCGTTTACTGGAACCGAAGCAACTGTCGCAAGACACAGACGCGAGGGAAGTCAAGAAGGGCCACAACTGTTGAATAACGGAAAGAGACATCATACATTTTTTTTTTCATATTTACTAGTATGATTATTGTATATATATAAGTCGTATATCTGGACTATATATCTATATCATCATAAAAATAAATAAATAATATAATAATAAATAATAATATTTGGCCAGGAAAGCCAATGTTACAGAAAGAGGGAATGGTACAGTCACAACCTAATCATTTAATAATTATCACATTGTCATACGTTATATTACATGTACAAAAATGTGATAATTATTAGATAATTAAGTATATGTGTATGATTCTTTTTGTTGTTCTAACAAAATGTTTTCTTTTTCTTCAAAAACAATTATTTTCCATTTTAATTTATTGACTGTCAAATATCTGGATACCGACGTTCAAGCTAAATATAAAATATATTATATAAAAAATATAAAATAACTGAAGATTAATCCCTGATCTGCCTCTCAAGACACGAGATTTTCATCGTGTATTGAGAATATTTTAATAATACTATTCTTTTAATAAAATTCTTTTTTTTTTTTGTCTCTTACGTAATTTATCTCCAACTCAAAATCCCCAAAACATCATAACATTAACAAGGGAAAACCATACTTTTTGTCTTTCATCTCAAACTGATGTCACTGGCGGGTAAACGTGATGGGCGGGGCTTCGAGGCGTCTCTGTCGTCATCGGCAAGCGACGAGCGATTCAACTCGTATATAACAAATATGACATTTCAGCTTCAGTAGAGAGATTGCGTGTGTTTAAATAGAACATTTAGCTCGGTAACGTTTCGATAATGACCTCTCGATTATGTTTCTTTTTATTCAGACCGAGAATACCCAGATCACGTGGTGCGGTACCCAAAACATCATGTACAGCTAGAGGCAAGAATGAGGAGGCACAGAAAAGAGCTCCAAACACCTCTTTATATTTCACTAATTCGTTACTGAGGACTTCTGTGTCACACAACGGATGCGGATTGAGTTTCTGCAGGAGCTTCACAACTTCTGTATGCAGGACTGAAGCCACTGGACAGTCAACACACTATCACCTGGTTTACACCTGCAAAGTATGATTATACTTCTGTTTGTGCTTGACTTCTTATTTAAGGGAACGTTTGACTACTTAGGTAATGTTCAGTCGTTTAACTGTATATTTTGTCTCTAGGTGTGCTCCACTCGCTCTATGAAGAAAATATCCAAGGTAGCCTATCACAAGGGTGTTGTCATAGTAACTTGTCCTGGATGTAAAAACCACCACGTGATCGCTGATAACCTGAAATGGTTCTCTGATCTGGAGGGGAAAAGGTGTGTATATTTTAGACTAGAGCTTGAATGATGCATTAGTGTATTTTATTTCAAATTTTAAAAACTGAAAAGAATTAACTGCTACAGCTGTTCCATGCTGCATTTATCTTCTCTAAAGCAGGGGTTTCCAAATGTAAAGATAATTAATAATTTTGGGAAATATGATCTGAGGGACCCCCATCCTGCAAATTAAAAAGCATTATATTATAATACATTTATTTTCATTTATAAAGACCCAATTTATACTGTGAAAAATAAATAATTATGAATGTGTGCAAATATTTTTTACAATTATTTTATTTTTAATTTTTTTTTACATATATAAATATTTGAATTATTTTAATATATTTGAATTATTTACAATTAATTAATCACCATTTACCATTTTTTATTTAGTTTAATCTTATTTTATTATTTCTTTTTATATTGTTTTTCTCTCAACTTTTCCATTGACCCTCTAGCAGCCCCAGATGAACCCCAGTTTGAAAACTCCCATTTTAAAATTATTATTTAAAATTAATTATACATGTGTAAATGTTTACTTGAAAAATATTTCATTTCTATTACATTATATTATTATTTCTACTACGTATAATACTGCATCACTAGATGTATTATTTAATTAAATCTAATTTTTATTATTTATTTTAATCCAAGTTAATCCTGTGGGCCTGAGTTTGAAAACCCAAAGCAAATATGACTAAAACTTTACTGTGAAGTTGACTGCTGTATGTTCTGGGTTGCCACAGAAATATAGAGGAGATCCTTGCTGCTAAAGGAGAATCAGTCCGAAGAGTTCAAGGGGACGAGGCCCTGGAAATTGTTGCAGAGGAATCAATAAAGGAGGCTTCAAGAAATAATCCAAATGAACAGAAACCACCACATCTAAGCAATGGCTCAGACAAAACATGATTGACATTTGTTAATTGCATCACTGGACAGTTATTATTGGTATATTTTTTAATAATCTTCTTAATAAAGCATTAAAAACAACCATCTAATCACTTTGGAGAAGTTATTTTTAAGTGTTTGGCTCCCCCTTGTTGTCACTGCAACATTTTCACTTGCATGTCCTTTGATATTTTCAAACTCATCACACTTTATCTTGGACTGGTAAACATGAATACAACTAAATTAATACAGTTTTTGCTTTTATTTACGAGTTACATATGTATATATTAATATATTTGTTTTTTTGAAATATATTTTAATATTAAAAAAATCTTAATTTTTTTTCTTTCAATTAAAGGGAAATAATGTTTGCTCATTTAAAAATAAGAACTGAAAAATGAATCAAAAAGGTAAAATATTTGAAGAGGGTTTGATTACAAGTTTTTTTTTGTTTTTTTTTATTGCAAAACTTGTAGAACACATACAGAAACATGGAACAAAACATGAATATATTCCAAAAAAGAGCAATCATAAAAACAAGAACAGAAAACAAACATTCTGGATTTGCGTGCGACAAATCACGGTATTATCTATACATACAAGTACAAAAATAAAATTACATCCTTTTAGAAAAGTTGTCATAATACATCAAAAATGTGGCACTCTTTTTGTTCTTTGTAAGTCTAAGAGATGAAACAACAGAGTCCAATTCAACAAGAAAAACGGGGAAAGATAAAGGTGATTTAAGCCATTTTTGTTTATGAATGAAGAATTTTGCATTCAATATAAGAAAATTAACAACATATTCAGCAGATAAAAGCTTTGGATTTTCATAATAAAAAACAACATCTTTGAGGACGAAGGTATGGGTCACATTTGTAAGGTTAGAAACAGGTGCTTAAGTCAACCCATAATTTGCTGATAATACCACAATCAAAAAACAAATGGGCAGCTGTTTCTTCAGCAAAACCACAAAAAGAGCAAGACTCATCAACATCAGAATATTTAGAAATAGACAAATTAACAGGATAAATTTTATGAAGGATTTTATAATGAATCTCCTTAACCTTGTTAGATATGCTAAATTTACTTGGCAAAAGCCAAGCCTTTCTCCAATTTATATTTGTAATAAAGGAAGCCCAGGAGAATTTCCCTCTTGGAGTAATCTTTCTCTCTGTCTGAAATAATTTGTGGATATGCCTGTTATTGCATTTCCGATCTAAAATACCGATACCACCCAAACATAAAGCCGGATAAACACTGTTGCCTTTACTGAATTTAAGGTGATTTTTAATTAACTGGGTTAAGCCTGCTGGGATGGCTCTCATCAAAGTATTAAATTCTTTTGATGGGATTGGAAAATTATGGAGATTCATAAATTGTTCATATGTTAAAATATTACCAAACTCATCAAACACAGATAGAATACAGTTCATGTTGTTATTAAACCATCTAGGGAAAAAAGAGACTTATTTCTAACAGTTATATCAGCATTATTCCAAAGGAGAGCTTTGTGGGGGAGAAACCATGGACAAAACACAGTCTCCACTAAAGAAGACATTGCTGATGGAAGTTAGATAAGGAAATAGGTAACTTGCCAGGCAAGAAATTACACTTTAGTCAGAAAGACAGGCCACCAAGCTGGTAAAATAACTTATTTGGAATAAAAAAACATTGACATTGTTTTCCTCAGGGCATCTTCTCAGCCAGTTTACTTTAAAAGTGTTTACAGCATCTGCGAAGTCCAAAAAAATCAAGGCCACCTTCGCTTCTGGAATTAGCATGCACTTCTCTTTTTAATTTGTAAGGTCTATTTTTCCAAATAAAATCCAAAAATATTTTATTAATTTCCTTTATAGCTTTATCGCTGACAAAGAAAGAAAGAGCAGAATATAATTGATTACAAGTTTCGTGGAGTTTGCGTAGCGCGCTGTGACGCAGTCACGTTCAGAAGCGACAGCATAAAGAAAGAAAGAAAGAAAAAGAAGCGACAGTATATAAATAGAAAATAACAGGTAGAATGGCAATCAACAGAAAAAGGAATGACGATGGGCGGGGCTTAGCGGCCTGCTCTTATTGGTCAGGATAAAAGAAAATAATTTTCCTACTTCAGTTCTATACAATCCATTCTCAGTTCAACATAAATTAAAGTTTCTCAATACCACTACTCAATTATAAATTATTGTCTAGACCGCTAAAGAAACATCGTATTTACAGGGTCACATGACACCTGTTACTTTTCTCAGCGCTTCGCTAAACGGACCAATCACAATCGTTAACAGTTACTAACACGGTTGCTTTGAAACAGCATTCTCCTGAAGCGGTTTCCACTTCTATGTCAGGAATCAATCTCGGCCATTTGTAGATTTAAAAGATGACACTTTCTAATCCACAAATGTCTCCAGTAAAACAAAAAACGTCATGAGATTTGCATGTGCCTCAATGGGGACTCGCCCTTCTGAGTCACCTAGTGCCCCTTGGAGGAACAGTAATGTCCCATTAACATTTACTAACTAGTACAGTAACATTGGAGTACTGAAACCAGGCGGTAATCGATCATACACCGCCCAGACAGCCTCCAACTGATGACCGATAATCAAAAGAAGGAGTTTATGCATTCACCCGGACTCCATACTTGAAAAGAAACGCTGTGTTTGTTACTGTACCAGCATGAATTCAGCCGGACTGCTGTGTGAAACCGAGCGGCCGCGGCACCGTCCTTTCCTGATCGGGGTGAGCGGAGGAACGGCCAGCGGAAAGGTACGAAACACTACATGCATGATGGAAACTGATGCATATTGTTGTTATAGGCGTTTTAATGCATGCAAACCTACTATTTTCTTTTAGCTACGTCACTGTACCTCTTTTATGCCTTGGATATATAGCGCATGTTTGCATTTAAGTGAAATGCATGCAAGAACAGCATGCAAAATGTAATTACAGACAGGGAAATGTCATTTTTGCAGTCATTCACACACATAACATATAGCAATAGCAACAGGCTATTTTATTAACATCTAGTGTCCACTTGTAACAGTATCTAATGACATTCAGGCTGATGCAATTACAAATAGACACTAGATTGTCAGTCCAGGACAATAACTGCTGTTTTTCTCTTGTCAGTCCACGGTGTGCGCAAAAATCATGGAGCTTTTGGGTCAGAATAAGGTGGATCATCACCAGAGGAAGGTCACTATTGTCAGCCAGGACAGTTTCTACAGGGTTCTCACTCCAGAACAGAAGGCCAAAGCTTTGAAAGGCCAATACAACTTTGACCATCCAGGTAAAAAACAATAAGGAATTATTCACCCAAAATTAAAAATGCTGTGTTTTGATCTTTATGTCTTTAAATCACAAAGCCATTGCAAAAAATGTTCAGGAAAACAGATGTGGAACAACACGAGGGTCACTAAATGCCATTTTTAAAGCACTATTATGTTTTCTTTCTCCCAGATGCATTTGATACAGAGTTAATGTGTCAGACGCTGAAGGACATCATAGAAGGAAAGGTGGTGGAGGTTCCTACATATGACTTTGTCACCCATTCCAGGCAATAAGACACGCTTTTCCCCTCATAACGACACGTCGAGCACTGACACACTTTCTCTTCATGTGTACTTTGATAGTGTGTCTTTGTCTGATAACAGGCTGTCAATTTTGTGTGTGTGTGTGTGTAGGCTGCCAGAGAAGATATGTGTATATCCCGCTGATGTGGTGCTGTTTGAGGGGATTCTGGTTTTCTACACACAGGAAGTCAGAGACATGTTCCACATGAAACTGTTTGTGGACACAGACTCAGACGTACGCCTGTCTCGCAGAGGTAATGCAAAAATTATCGTTAAAGCAAACGGATCACACAAACACAAGAAGTCATTTCTGTGCAGTATAGAGAATCTTTTTATATATTTATATATTTTATATAATATAAAAAATACAGTTTCATACAGTATTTATAGCTATTTTTTTGAATTTTCAAATGATTGGGATTTTTTTTAAATATAACATTTAAACATTTTAATTTACAGTGAAATTATTGTTAGGTTCAGGTTTTGCTCTTTCCAGTTTTGTATTTATTTCACATATTAATTACAGTTATAAAATAGTTAATTTAAAGAGTTAAAAAAGCTCTAAAATAAGATTTTAAATTGGCAAAACTTAATAGAGGAACTTTAAATATACATCTAAAAAATGATTATGATTATGTAGCTTTTAAAAGTGTGGGGTCATTACGATTTTTAAAGTCTGCTCACCAAGGCTGCATTTATTTGATCAAAAATACAGTAACATTTTATACAGTAATATTGTGAATTATTATTACAATTTAAAATAACTCTTTTATTCTAATATATTTTAAAATGTAATTTATTTCTGTGATGAAAGCTGAATTTTCAGCAGAATTACTTTCTTTTTTGTGATACAAATTTTGTGAAACTGTGATACAATTTTTTTTAGGATTCCTTGATTAATAGAAAGTTTTAAAAAAACAGCATTTATTTAAAATATAAATGTTTTGCCGTATTAAAAATGTCTTTACTGACAGTTCTGATCAATTTAATGTTTCCTTGCTGAATAAAAGTATTAATTTCTTTAAAAAAAAAAAAAAAATCCTACTAATCTTACGAACCCTGAACTTTTGATTGTTTTTTCTTTATATCAGTTATATTTATTTTAGTTGTCATCCAAAATGTATTTTTTAATTTGAATTTATGGAAACATAAAATATTACCCTAGCAGTGTGTATATCGTGTGTTTAGTTCTGCGGGACATGAGAAGAGGCCGAGATCTGGAGCAGATTCTCACTCAGTACACCACGTTTGTTAAACCAGCCTTTGAGGAGTTCTGCCTTCCGGTGAGAAACAAAAGATGAACTGACATTTGATAGTTACATGATAGTAATATGATACATTCATGACATCTCATGAAATCTCTCTCCAACTTCTCAGACCAAGAAATATGCAGATGTCATAATACCTCGTGGAGTTGATAACATGGGTAAATAGGAGTCAAAAGGCAATAAATATTCAAAAATAAGCCTCACTTTTCAAAACTGTTGCTTCTCTTTTGTCTTTTAAATATTCTTTAGTGGCAATAAACTTGATTGTGCAGCATATTCAGGACATCCTCAACGGTGATATCTGCAAATGGCAGAGGGGTTCTGTCAATGGACACGCCCATGGGCGGAGTCTAAAGAGAGGCGTGGCCGAACACAGCGAGAAATCTAGCGGCGGCGGGAACGTCCCAGCGAAACGCCCCCTACTGGAGCCCAGCACACGACCACATTAACACACACACACACAGAAGACAGTCATACGATCAAAAAACCTGAAAGCTTGAATTTTTCTGCATGCTTCCAACATACAATCTCTGTCAGGCTCTCTTTTCACAGAATTTACATAGTAGTTTGCACAAAATTTAAAATTAGCTGAAAATTAACTCAGCCTCAGGCCATCCAATATGTAGATGAGTTTGTTTCTTCATCAGATTTGGAGAAATTTAGCATTCCATCACCTGCTCACCAATAGATCCTCTGGAGTGAATGGGTGCCGTCAGAATGAGAGTCCAAACAGCTGATAAAATTTCTTACAAACGCAGCTTTTCACTTCACAAGATGTTAACTGATGGAGTGGTGTGGATTACTTGTGGATTATTGTGATGTTTTTATCAGCTGTTTGGACTCTCATTCTGACGGCACCCATTCACTGCAGAGGATCCATTGGTGAGCAAGTGATGGAATGCTACATTTCTCCAAATCTGATGAAGAAACAAACTCCTTTAAATCTTGGATGGCCTGAGGGTGAGTACATTCTCAGCAATTTTTCATTTTTGGGTGAACCATTCCTTTAAGAATGCCTTCTGCTGCTTATCAGTCACCTGACCCTCAGCGTGACCTTTAACCTGTAGTCACATCATTCTCAAAGAGGAACTGTTATGTATATGTAATGTCCAACATTACTTGTCACAATTCACACGCTAATCACATTAATCTCTAATCATATGATATTTATATTAACAGTCAGTACCTGTAACAGGGTAAACTCAATGTACATCAGCTCAGTCTGTATTTCACTGCCTGATCCGTCTCATAAGGTAATTTCACCACTATAAAACATGAGATTGTTAATTACACCTGTAGAATATAAAAGTCAATTTGTTTTGTTACTATAATCAAGTATAATGGCTTTTTAACACCTGAAATAAAGTTTCGGTGCTTCATAAAGGTGTTACTGCCTTGTCTAGATCATAAACTCCTGTTTGGTCAGGATAAGACATGAAATGGATGAAGTAAAATACTTCTAGTGAATTACAGTGATAGTATTTAAAATATTAATCTCACTGTCACTTGGTTGTCTTTTTATTTTTAATGTTCTGTATAATTTATGTTGTCGACCTCACTCTGTAATTTGTTCCTAAATGTGAATATTTTAAAATAGTTCTTTATTTATAATCAGATTTTGCATTTTTCTTGTACAAACCTTTTTTAAGTATTAAAGAGAATATGCTTATGTGATTTAACATCTCTTTTTTTTTACATTTTACATTGTGTTTGATAAAAGAAATAGTGCCATATATAAGAAATGAAAAATGATTTTTCACCTTTATTTGTACACCGTTTTTCATGGTACTATGAAAAGCACTATACGAATGATTTTTCAGTGTTTTAGAAAGAAGTCTCTTCACCAAATCTGTTTATTTGATCAAAAATACATTTAAAATTGTGAAATATTACAATTTAAAAGAACTGTTTTCTATTGTAATATTTGCTAAAATATGATTTATTCCTGTGATCAAAGCTGAATTTTCAGCATCGTTACACCAGTCTTCAGTGTCACATGATCCTTCAGAAATCATTCTAATATACTGATTTGCTGTTCAAGAAACATTTCTGATTATTATCATTGGTGAAAACAGTTGTGCTGCCGAGTATTTTAGTGGAATAGAAAGTTCAAAAGAACAGCATTTATTTGAAATGGAATTCTTTTGTAACATTCTTTGATCAATTTAATGCATCACTGCTGAATAAAATTATTAATATTTTTAGTATTTTAGTATTTTGTAGATATAAACATACTAAATGTAGCCTAATGCTGGAAAAATACAAACACAATACAAAGAGAGCAGTTTTATTGGTGGTTGAATATACAGGATGTTATAGGAATAGCAGGAAAAAAATTCCCAGAAGTCAGTAAACATCACAGACGCCACACACACTCATACACACACACACACACACACTGAAGAAAGTGGCTTCAGCTTTCCTTCTCCCATATGTGAATAACGACATTCTGTAGAAAAACCACATTTTCACAAACACACACACACACACACTCTCTCTCTGATGCCCAGTGATCACAGCATATTCAGTCCTCATGTTTTTTTTTTTTGCCTCATAATGTTAGTTATTTTAGTGCATGACTCATTTGGTTTGAAAATATATTTCCTCATAACTGCCCTCTACATGATGGGAGATTATACATCACGACTGTACATGTACACACGCTGTCAAACTGAGCCCCGCCACTCTCTGTGACATCATAGTTTGCTCCGGAAAATGTTTAGGTAATTTTTTTTGCAATAATCAAAAGATAAAAAAAAATTTAAATTAATTTTGGATAAAGAAAAAAGCCATTAAGTTTGTTTTTTGCATTATGACACTATTTTCATGACAATTAAGCTCTCTCTCTCTCTCTACAGATATATATATATATATATATATATATATATATATATATATATATATATATACTCACGTAAACTTACAAAAAAATTGCACAAAGGATTTATGAACAATTTACGTTTTAAATTTGTTTTTGTTTCATGTGACCCATTTTTCCCCTTCATTTTTAATTCAGTACAACAAATACTATATGTTTATACCTTACAAATGCACTTTACTATTAAATTGATTTAAATTAACATACTTATATTTTTATATTAATGTATTTTTGTATTTTTTTAATGTATTCATTGATTTTTTGCATTTAGCTATTGAGAACTGGGAAGAGAAAGAAATGTGCATGAAAAGAAAGTCATGAAAATAATGTCAATGCAAATGTTTCTTTTTATTTTAAGGTAAAAAAAAAGCACATGTTCTTGACGGTTTTCAAGGGATTCGCGGGGCTGTCAGAGTTGTGACGGGGTAAACTGTTAAAATGAGGGGTGCACATGATCACACACAAAACAATATGGCAAGACGACGTGAAAAATGAGTCTAAACGTCCAGCTCATTCTTTAATTTTCAAATTATAATATATTCCATATAGTCCATTATTCACTGCGTCTGTCAAAACATATTCATTTCAACAGATCAGCGAATATTCCTTATAAAACGCTTATAAGATTGCACACGTCCGCCCGTTTCCCAATCGACCCAGTTCCAAACGGGCGAATCGTAGGTTGAATCAGACCATTGGAAGGTCGAACGGTACGTCCGAGCGGGACAAACAAACAGGAACTGTCTCCATCAGGCACAGTCTATTAATATCAAATGAACCAAGCCCTCTTAGAGTGTATCTTTCTGTATAGCCACACATAAGCACACGCAAACATAGAAAGGTGTGAGGATTTAGCTTTATATCACAGCGTTGGGGTCCTCTCGAGCCCTCTGTGCACGCGCGAATGCGTATCTGTATATCTATACTGAATCAGGATTCCCCTCGTGAGTTTTTAAAGTCAACAGTCAGGGAAAAAATACTGCCAATGTCTCAGTTTATTGGTGCAAATAGGAGCTTGCATGTGTCGGTTCAGCCCATTTCAGCTCCAGAACTGGATTTAGAACTCTAGCGTGGGTGAAACGGCCTAGCGTGGGTTCCCAAGGTTCTGCAGGAGGTTCAGGTCTCACCGTAAATTCTAGAGGTTCTAGATTTCGGGTTCTAGGTCTTCTCCTCGCGCTCTGTCCTGCGCCGCGAGATGTTTCGTGGTTTGATCTTGAGCGAGAGCTCCCATAATGCCTCCTCCGCCAGGTGATCGCTGAAGTCGTTGAAGAACGAGACGATGTCTTCGTTCCGTTTCAGTTCGTAGTGTCTACAAAGACAATTAAAGATAAAAAATTAATAATTTAACAATTTTTTAAAAATCAGTTACTAGTGAAATCTGCAACTGATATATGAAATGTAAACAACATTAAATATTTATAACATTTAATAAAATAATTCATATTCATATGCATAAATAAAATTCTTACACATTAAAAAACAAATAGCTCTAAGATATATATGAGGAAAAAATCATGTTAAGGTAAATCATAATTATACATTTTTATATTATAATTTTGACTTTTTACGTCATAGTTTTTTTTCGCCATAATTGTTCAGAATTCTTATTCTTTATCTCACAGTGACTCAGTATTTCGATTTCTAATTGAATTCATAAAATATAATTCATAAAAATGTCATTATTTTGACTTGTCATAATTATGGCTGTCATAATAAATGACTTGGTCATAATTATGTTTTTTGTCAATTTTGACATTTATCTCATAATGGCTCAGTATCTCAATTTTGACTTATAATTGTTTTTAATGATAATTTTGATGATTTATGTCAAAATTGTGACTTTTATGTCATAATTATTACTTTGTCATAACTGTTTTTTGTTAGTTTAATTTATCTCATGACTCAGCATCTTATAATTATGACTTTTATGCAATAACTATGATTTATTTTTTTTCCCCTGAAATAAGTGATGTTTGATTTGACCACAGCCTTTCATGCCTCGTTCTACAAGTCTGTTAGAGCAAGGTCTACAGCAGACTTTTGGACTGCAGCTTGAATCACGTGTAATCTAATCTCATGCTCGTCAAACGTTGGGTTTCAGGCCAGCAGATTACTCACACTTGCTGGAAGCGTCTCATGCTGTCCAGAATGTTGAACTGTTGCCAGCGCTTGGAGAAATTCACTTTACTGTCAATAAAATCCGGGTTTCCGAGGTGAACAAATGTCAGGTCCTGTAAGATCAAACCCCTATCAGGGAAAAATAAAACATTATTAGCAAAACTAAAACATGGAACATTAAACAATCTTCAATAACTGTCATGTATATATAATTCACACCAGATTAATGCAGTTTTGAATGTTCATTTTTATTGATACATTTTTAATTAGCTTGATACATCTTTTTAATTTAGTTATTTTCAGCAGTGAAAAGAGTTACTGTTTAGTTTTATTTAATAAAGTCATTTTTTGTTGAATTTCGGCAGACGTGTAGAAAACATCAGATGTGCATGTCAGTGTTTGTTATTGCTAACAAAAACTATTAAAAATAATTTTCATTAAATAAAATAAAAAGCTAAAATAAAATAAAAGTCAAAAAATAAGACAGAAAACGTAAACTTAAATGAAAATTAGAAATGTTGCCTTGGCAACTAAATGAAATAAGTTTAAAGAAATAAAATGACTGAAAATGACTGAAATAAATATAAAGCTAAATAAAAACATTTCTTAAAAATAATAATAAAAATGACGGAAAAAACAAAACATCGCTAAAATGTAATCAAATTAAAATGAAAGCTGAAAATATAAAAATTAAAAGATAATTTAAAATATTAATAAATATATAAATAATACTAAAACAACACTGGTGCTTAAAAACAGTTTGTTGAAAAAATAAAATGACAAAATGACTGAATAAATATATTAAGGCTAAATAAAAATTGTTTTAAACAACTAATAAAAATTACAAAAGCAAACACAAAATTACTAAAATGTAAAACTAAAATTAAAAAGAAAATATAAAAACTAAAAGGACATTTAAAATAATAAATACTATAATAATACATAAATAATACTAAAATAACACTGGTGCACATTTTTATGCAGATTGAAATTCAATGTCAAAACCTCAGGATTCTGTGCTTCTCTGACATTTTAAAGTTGGCAGATTTCACCAGACAACCCTTTGGTAAGCAGTCTGAGGTTAAAAGAGCTGTCTTTAATGAGCATGAAATGCTTTATTTGCTGATTCATTATTTAATTTCATTTTCTGACTCCTGTTTTTATTTTAGTAGTTTAGTTTTGGTTTACACACAAACTCACAGGTATGGTATACATGGAGGCTCCACTTCTGCTAGCGCCGCTCTGTACGCTCTGAAGGACGACGAACTGTCAATCAAGGTGCAGTACTCCTCCAAACCCTGGAAAAATAGAAACAAATATAAGATTATATATACAATCTATTCATATTTCATATGATCGGATTCTATTGAATCATTGTCTTCAGTTATGTTAGTTTTGGCAGTGAGAAGGAAGTCAGACTGGTGTGACTGACCTCAGACGTCTGTTTCTGCCATTCCAGCCGTCTGATTGGTGCAGAGTCCAGCGCCGAGAGAATCGCCAAATAAGAGTTGAAGTTATTTAGTTTCCGCAAGTGCTACGGAGGAGACAAAAACATTAAATCACGCAGTAAATAGAGAAAGTCATGCATTCAGAATCACCCCACAGCCACACAGAAACTAAAAACGGTTTAGAGTAATTGATTGTGGATGATCTGTGAGATTTTGGTGTGGGAATGTTCACATGTGTGTGTGTTACTCTAGTTACCTTCATGATTTTGATGAATTTGAGCAGCAGTTTCTCTCTGTCCTGAGCCTTCTCCTGTTGGATGATGATAGAGCGCACCCTAGTGGACAGGAGGAATTACAGTTAAGTACACACATGGATGGCACTGATATACAGTGAGTATTGGGAATATGTAGGGCATATCATAACTATGGTCATATACACACAGAAACTCAAAGGTCTTCATGGCAGCCTGTCAAAATAAAAGTTAAGTTTGACTTGAAGAAATTGTGATAAATATCACTACTGTACAGCAGAAAGTACTTTTGATAGTAATAATATTATTTAATATTTTTTAAGGAATATTGCACAATTTTTCTGCCATGTTTTTATTTTAACAACAAGAATAAGTAATGTTATATTTTCATTTACATACATTTTAAAAGATCAACTAATCTGATAATGTTTTATGCCTTAATTTGAATGCCACTGTTTTTTAATAATAAGTTGGTATTAAATAATATATCCAGAAACATTACAACAGAGAACACAGAATTTCTAAAAATTTTATTAAAAAAAAATTATTTTATTTTATTGTTTTTTTTTCTTTTTTCTTTTTTTTAAAATAAATAATTAAATTGTTTTATGAATTTAGTTGATTACACATGCTTTTTAATTATTAACATCTGAATAAACCATTAACCCATTATAAATTTAATAGAAAAAAATTAAATGGAAAACACAGAATTTGGGAAAAAATAAAAGATTTTATAGGGCTCTAAAAATCTAATTTTTGTTAAACTTTTAATAAATTATTTTTAAATTATGTAAGTCATATGATTTCGGTTACTTAAAAATGCTTTTTGATTAATAATAATTAACCATTAAAAAGAAATCCAGAAAATTAAAGTAGGAAAAAATGGAATTTGGGAAAAAATACTGTACAATGGATTTCATTAGGCCCTATATCTACATTATGTTTAAGGAAAATTCCTAAAATTTTAACTTCAAAATTCATTTACACAATTCCAGAGCCTAGTTCTTCCCCATAAATAATCCTTGTTTCAGCCTGGCTACTTTTATACAACTTTCTTTGTTCGCAGATTGTAAACCAGCCAATCACACACAAGCATGCTGTTTTGAGAATTTTTGTTGTGTGCAATATATATATATATATAGAAAACAAATGTCATTTTGAAGGCATAGGCATAGGTATCTGTAAATATGTACCAGTAGCTCATGTTGTTAAAGTGCTCCGTAAACTGGGTCAGATTTGGACTTTTCTCTTCATTCTGTTCCTTCGCCCAAAGCAGCACCTCAGGAATCTGAAGAAAGAGATGACAGGGAGAACAACAGGGATTACTTTTTTACACTCACACATCTCAAAACTCTTTTTTTCCATTACAATATCAATTAAAAGAGTGTGCGTGTGTGTTACCTCAATCTTGTAAAACAGTTCTGCGTCCAGCAACGTCAGCTGATCTGCGACCTCATGACTGCGAAAATCATGCAGCGTGCCGGGCCTGTGGAGAAAGATCCGATTAAACACACAGACAAACCCACACACCAGAACCGTCCTGATGACCCCTGAACTTTGACCTTTACCTGGCAGAGACGCCTCGTGCAGCGAGAGGTTTGAGCATGTGCATGTGTCGCAGGAGCCTCTTCTGTTCCACTTTATCTAGGATGTTCTTTCGCAGGACCCGCGCCAGACTCAGTTCTCCATTACAGACCAGCCGGAAGACCAGATCCATCAACTGCCGCAGGATGTCCTCGGTCAACTCCACCAGACTGACACACAGACAACACAAAGAGGTCAATCAATCACACATACACTACCGTTCAAAAGTTTGGGGTCAGTAAGATTTAAATATTAATATTTTTATTCAGCAAGGACACACAGATTTGATCAAAAGTGACAGTAAAGACCTTTATAATGTTACAAACGATTTATATTTCAAATAAATACTGTTTTTTTGAACTTCTATTCACAGTTTCCACAAAAATATCTGACAGTACAACTGTTTTTAACATTGATGATAATCAGAAATGTTTCTTAAGCAGCAAATCAGCATATTAGAATGATTTTTGAAGGATCATGTGACATTGAAGACTGGAGTAATGATGCTGAAAATTCAGCTTTGATCAAAGAAATAAATTACATTTTAAAATATATTCACATAGAAAGTTGTTATTTTAAATTATAATAATATTTCACAATATTACAGTTTTTACTGTATTTCTTTGGGATAAAAAAACAACATTATTTAAATGAATCAATCAATTATTTGATCCAATCCTTTGATCTAGTACCTTGAATAAATTGCCTGAATGAACCAATTAGTTAAAAGAAACATGTCTTACTATAGTCAGTGCCAATTTTGATCAATTTAGTGCTTTCTTGCTGAATAAATTTATATATTTTTAAATTATTATAAATAAATTCTTATTAACTTATTTTTTTAAAAGAAACAATGACCATGAACTTGTACATGTTTATGTAATGTTGTTATTCCAGTTTAAGTCCCTACTTGTGTTTGTGGCAGATAAAGTATTGCATTTACTGCAAAAATAAACTGAAAACATTTTCTTCTTCAACTTCTTTTCCAGCTTCAACTTGGTTACCTTTTGTTAGTAGTAGCTATATAAAAAAAACATATACTGACTCACCAGAGTTCATCCACGACTCTCACCAGCACGAAGAACGTGTTTTTACTGACACGCTTCTTAAAGATGTCTGGACTGTGACAGAACCGAGTATATGTGCAGCGGAGTTAAGAAACACACACATGCAAACTGACTGCTAATAACAGATAAAAAATAAACCATACAGTAGAAAGGATATCTGTAGTGAAGTTTTTTGATGAGGTCTTCAGGTGTTATGAAGGTTCTGTAGGTGGTGAGAAAAGCCTCACAGTACAACACCAAATCTACACACAAGCAGACAAATATGATTAATATGCACTCAAGATACACAGCAAACCTCCATCACACAAACACTGCAGGAATCAATCAGTCTAACAGACATGCTAAAGGCAAATTATAACAGAAAACAACACAAATTCATAATAATCACGACTGATCGAGGTTCTTATGAAGAAAGCATGTGAATTACCTTTGCGGTCTGTTTCTGTAGCGTGAACCAACAGTATATCACCAGACCCGGCTCTCACATCAGGACCATCATCATTCTATCAGAGAGAGAGAATTATTACTGCAGGCAACTGAAGACCGGCTCAGCTTGGCTCTGGCTGCCCATCGCAGCACTGCACCAGCTGACGTCTGGGTGTGCGTGCGTGTGTGTGTGTTTTAGACTTGCATCAACCACTACAGAATGACTCTCTAAACACTGGAGGCAACAGACAGAAGCTCTGACCTCATCAAAAAACACAATACATCAAATACACACATGCAACAGATTTCCAACTTAGCTCTGTTAGCTTAATTTCTCTCTCATTGCTCTTTCTTTACCCATAATACAGCATATTTTTAACTCAAATTAATATTTCATGTCAATCTATTTATTTATTTGATTAGCCGTGTAATAAGCAGAATAATGAACATGACATGCTGAATTAATCCTACAGTAATTTTATTTTGCAATTACGATCGGCTGACTGTACATCACAACCATAATTATGCTAATTTGATTGTCTAATGACATGCTATTTGTGTCTCTACAGTTTTATCATCCGTAAAGTAACTACTAATTCAATTCTAAATTGTTTTTAGGATTCTCACCCTTTTTAACCAATGAATCTCCATGAATTATCAATTGTTTGTGCATAACGAGTTTTCAAATTTGACAGTTTTCAAATACCCTCACATAAGACCAATTTCTACCTGATGCATAATTTTTTTAAAAAACATTGATGACTTAAGAATTCATTAATTTTCACAACTTTTCCCAAAAAGGAAACTTTTAAAATATGAACATACTAAAATATATGCAGTATACATAGTATAAAATATTTAAACATGACCATATTTAAAGACACATGGATGGATAAATAAATAAATGCATAAAAAAACATAAAAATCCATGAAAGAATGCATTAAAATGCATAAATACACAAATGAATCCATGCATGAATGGATAAATAAATGCTTGAATAATTGCTTAAATAAATGCATAAATGGGTAAATAAATCCATGCATAAATGCAGGCAAAAATGGATAAATAAATTCATGCATCAATGCATAAATAAATGATTAAATAAATGCATAAACAAAAGCACGAATTAATAAATGCAATTAATCAATTAAATCAATCCTAATATTCCCAGGTTTACCATAACGGTGGTCATCCTGGCTTTTGGTTTAAGCTGTTTAATAAAGGTCTATTGAACACCTTCCTGAGCTTTAAGCAGTATTATTACCTCTGCTTTGAGTGTGATGCGGTTCATAATCTCATTATGATCAATGAGAGACAGTTCATCAACGTCATCGATCTGACCATGACTGGGTTCCTTCGGCCTGTGAGCGAGAGAAAACATATCACAAATATTTACATATCTCTGACCTGTTGATAATACAGCAAACACACATGCACACAGACTGGAATTCATACCTGTCCTTAGACAAGGCTTCCTTGCTATTGGACGTGGGTATGTGAGGGGTGTGGTCCTGAAGCACATCGTCACATGATGAGGGGTCCTGGAGAATTCAAACAAGTGTATAATTGCACTCCAAACCCCTGCCCACACAGCTTAACACAATGACATATATGCTTACAGTGCGGTGTGTGTTTTCTCCATTAGCCTGTGTGGATGAGTACAGGTTCACATACTCTCCCTCACCGCCTTCATCAACACTTTCACTCTAGAGCAAAAACAACAAGGACAAACGCCACAGATCGGTCAGACAGCCAGCAAATATTCACCATTGAACACATGCTGTGAAAACTTCTTGTGACATACAGTAAGAATGTGAATTCTATTCTGCATTCTGTGCAAAATGCCATTAAACGGCAACGATTTGTATTGTGAAAAGCGCTATACAAATAAACTTGATTTGAATTGAATTATTATTGTTAAGTAAAACTAAAACCATAAAAAGTTCGTTACTATTAAATAAATAAATAACTATAAAACCAGCTGAAATAAAATAAGTACTACTCAAATAACGGCAAATAAACAATCCAAAAACTAAACACTAAAATTAAAAAGCAACAACTAAATGCATAAATAAATGAATACATAAAATAAGATACACTAAAATAACTAAACATAAATAGTCTAAATCTAAAAAAAACAAAACAAAAAACCTATATATAGACATATTTAAAAGAAAAAAAAAAAAAAACTTTAAAAATCACACACAAAAAAAAACCCTGAGAACAATCAAAAACATAATTACGACAAATAACATAATTAACTAAAATTAAAATGAGGAAAATACCAAAATAAAATTAATTCAAAATATTAACAAAAACTACAATAGTAAGTAACACTGCCCATGACCCTCTTTTATCGTCCCACACATGAAAATTGTCTAGTTTTTTCAAAAAGTAACAGCACACCTTCATTTTTCACTCAGAAAACTGTCCATTGAGCACTAGATGGCGCTCATTTACATTATTTTGCACAATGTAAATTCACATGGACAAGGATCTGCATGTAATCTAACAGTCCACATTGTAGTTTCAGGAAAATTAGAGATAAAGTTAAAAGTAATTTTGCATTAATGCTTTATTTTAATTCTAGAAATGCAAAACACAAGGTTATAATACAGTTATTATGATTTGATTAATATAAAATTCAATACAAGTCCATATTTAGATGTATGTGTGTTTACCGCAGAGGTAAGAAGTGAATCAGAAAGAGAAGACTCAGAAGGAAGACAGACACCCAGAGAAACCAGAGAGCTGGTCAAGGACCCGTTAGAGACACCCCCACCATCTAGAGCTCTGCTGGCATTGGTCAAACCAACCAGGTCGGAACTCTGCGATCGGTCGAGACACGAGAAAAGAGAAGAAAAGGGAGAGGAAAGATGGAATCAGAGGAAGTATATGGAAAAAATCTGAAAAGAAGGAAAAAGATTGGAGAACAGAGAGGGAAATATGTTGCATTTTGCGTAAATTACTAGGACAGTGAGTTTATATTTGTAACTGTACAGAGAAAACCTCCATCAGACGACACAACATGACACTGGACAAGTCAAATCCTGGCTGAACTTCCGGGTGTTGCTTAGAGGGATTACAGCACCTGCAGGGACTCGCCCGGATCACCAACATCATTCCAGATCATCCCATTACACACACACACACACACACACACACACACACACACACACACACAGCAAACATGGTCCAACATGTTTTCCCTGAGAGATCGGGAAGAGCATCCCCCATTCTATTCTGTCTGTGACATTCTGGAATGTAAGCACTCCACAGAGACTCAGAGGAGGGAGTGAGCAAAAGAGATAGAAAGAGAAAAAAAACTCCATATGGTTCCTCACGATCTCACACACACACACACACAGGTCACTTACTCACCAAAATGTTGAACTCTTTCCTTAGGCAAACACACACACACTCGCATAAACATCATATTGCTTCTGCTCTGACCTCTAAGGTCAGGGGTCAAGAGCACAGAACATTCCGGAACAATTCCCAGATGCCGTTACCATGACAAACTAGTCCCTAAAACTCATCACCAGGGAAAAGAACTCCAAATAGCACCTCGTGATAACCATCAGTAATAACCAGTGTTATGTTATATACTATTATAGTGTTTATTAATACTTTGAGTTAGCTTTCATTTTTATATTTTCAGTTTTCATTTAAATTTCAGCTTTAGTTATTTTATATACTTTTGTAATTTTAATTTGTTTTCAAAAGAATTACAATTATATATATATATATATATATATATATATATATATATATATATATATATATATATATATATATATATATATATATATATATATATATATATAATTATTACATTTATTTTAAATTTAAGTAATTAAATGAAAATTTAAGAAATATTGCCTTTGCAGCTAGATGAAATACAATTATTTTAAGTTTCATCTAATATTTATATTTGACTTTATTTTAGATTTATTTAAATTAACAAAAAAAATATATAAATAGTTGTATTTAACAATAACAACACCACTAACAATAAAAGACTCTATGAAGTCTCAATTTTCAATGTAGCTGTTTTTAAAAAGCCAAGTAATGCCATTGATAAAAAAATATATAATAAATACATTTTATAAAAACTATAAATAGTTTATATAATAAATAATAAATACATTTTATATAAAACTATATGTATGTATTCATTTATTTTTTATAATTTAATTTTTTTCAGTGAGGACAGAAAAATTATTTAATGCTATAAACACATGTCATGCCTAGGTCAGGACATGACGTACATTCATGTTTTTTTGTTTTTTTCTAGGTGATACTATCAGCAGTAGAATCTGAAATTCTAGACAAAATATCAGAGCTTCATACGGCATAATGTGGCTGATGCGGGAACAGCTGATCAGCTTAGACACACTACTGAAAATAAATGATAAAATCTCTCAATTTTTCCTTCATATAAACAATGACACATTCTAAGTGATCTCAACTCTAATAAAAAAAAATATATATACACCGATAAAAAGATACTGTTAAACAATTCACGTCTTGCGCACAAAACCCAAATTTATGCAAAAATCAAAAGTTTGACTACATAAATCACCTCTGATGCAATGAGCAAAATCTTCAAAAACAACTAAAAAGTGTCAAATGTAGCACTGGAAGTTATTGGTGAAATCAAATGCAACTGTAGGCCAGAGTTAGTCAGTAAAATAAATTATATATGCAGGGAATGCATGAGCATAGACCCAAAACTTAGTTTTAATGCTACATGAAGATTAAACAGTATTTTGATAAGCTTTGGACTTAAACCTTAAACCCAGATAAACAGATAAATGAAGATTACATAAGCTTTTAGACTTAAACTTTAATTCAGCTTCGGTTCTGGTTCCAAAAGTCACCAAAAAAAAAAAAGAAGAAAAAAAAGAGACAAACCAAAAGGGCAAAGTGGACTCACAAACTCTATAAGTCACATCTGAACAGTGGTTTAATAACCACTCCAGAGAGACAAAACCATATGAAGAGCACATGTGTGTCCAAACCACACACAAAATGACCAGAACACACTGAAAACAGATGATACAAACCTACAATAAACATAAAGGGCATAGTTCATAAAACATGAGCAGAAACAAATTTCTATGTAAATTATATGTGATTCTTCATAAGAATAAATTTAATAGCAAAGAAATTTATTCTGCTATTTATTGAGACAATTGTTCAACATTCATTTGTTCAATAATCAACTGTTAAATATTGTTTTAATTTGGATTAAATTGCAAAATTTGGATTGATTTTTTTTATTTGTAAAAAATGTTTTGAGATAGAGAATAAAATCTTTTGTGTGTTACACTCCTGACTGCTGGAGACTCACCACAGGTGTGGTCAAAGAGGCGTGGCCACTGAGGAAGGAGTTAGACACTGATAGGCTGAGACCGAGAGCAGGCTCCGCCTCCTCCGGAAGCCCCGCAGGAGGAGGGAGAATTGAAAAAGAGGAAGAGGAGGATGAAGGAGGAGAGGAAGTGTAGGAGGCCTAGAGCGCAAGACAGAAACATGGAACAGGAAGAAGAGAAAGAGAAAAGAACGAAGAAGATGAAATCAGGTCAAAAAGAAAGAAAGGCAAAGTGAGTTATATCAACTCAGCTGGGAAAAAAGTAGAATATGATTTAAAGGCAACATGAAATGTAATGCTTTTGCATTCTTGAATATATATCATTACTAATATATCATGTATTTATGTATTTACATTTACCTTGTATTTTATTTTAAAATATTATTATATAACTTTCACAGATGTAGTAACTTTAATTTATTTAATAAGGAAGTAAATAGGGTCAATTTGGATTTTCATGTTGCCTTTAAAAAAGAAATTAACAGAAGAGTAGAAAAGAGCACCAGAAGAGAAGAAAACTATGAGCTACAATATTTTATATATTAAAATAAAAAAGTATTTAATTAATAATTAAAAACTAATATATATATATATATAATTTTTTATTATTAATTAAATAAATGTATATTTTTAAATGTTTAAATATATGTATTATATGACTCTCAGGATTTTTATATAACATCCTTTTAGGAAAAGAAAAAAAAGATGAGAAGAAAAACAGCAGCATACTTCCATATAAAAAATATAAACTAAATTTAATCCAACATAAACAAATAAATAAATATATATATATACATATATATATATTTTTTTTTTGTTTAGATTTTTATACATCTGCACCAGCAGATGATGTGAAAATAAGAGAAAGATGTTGCTGTGGCACAAATTTCCCAAAGCATGTGAGTTCCGGCTTTGGAACCCAATCTAATCTGTAACCATTTCACAAAAAGCAAAAAAAAAACAAACAAAAAAAACAAAAAAAAACAGATAGTTAATCCGTATTTTCCAGTTGACTTTACAGTGACCCTGACGTAGCCACCAAAACAGTCCCGTGTTGCCTAATCTGAAGTATCTCAGTTTGACCTCTCACCTTCAGGAGCTTAACCTCTGACCTGCTGCATGCTCAATGCCCTCAGGCACAGGTCACTGATAACACGCATTTGATGATCAGAACTCACCAGCTGTCTCTGTTTGGGAGGCAGCGCTGGCGGCGGGACGGGTTCGTGGACGGAGTCTGAGCTGCTGTAGGAATCGTTGAAGCCGTAAACCTCCTGAAAGCGCTTGTTCCTCCGCTGCTCGTAAATACTCTCGTTCTGAGGCGTCTGATAGAAGACGGACGGCTGCGGTTCAGAATAATCCTCCACAAACTGCATGTACTGGAGAACTACAGAGAGAAAAGAGTTACACGCGTGAAAGACAGCCATTTTCTTGATTTCTATTTCAAAAACTACTGTATACTTTTATTTGAACATATGAAAATGCAGATCCTGTTTTAAATAACAGTGAAAAATCATATAAACTTAAATTGAAATAACTTTTTTTTGCATTACAGTAACTGCATGAGAAAGAGAGTGTTTTTGCATTTTGGTAATGAGAACTGAAAGGCTTAATTCATTTAAAAATATTTCAATGATCTGGCAATACATAAAATCTTGAAATTGGCTTCATTTTCTTATGCAAAATCTAATATTTATTATTACATGTGGTTTTGAAATCAGTGTTTATGATGAAGTTTTATACTCTCTTTTCAGTTTTGTGTGCTTCATTGGCATGACAAAAATTGTACATTTTATTTCTAAAGCAGCACAAATAAAGAAAAATAACAGTGCAATAGTGCAAACGGTAAAACAAAACTAAAATTTCAAAAATAAAATAATTTCAAAAAAATCTTTTATTTTTTAAAATTTAACAAAAATATTTTAATAAAATATTTATTAAATACAATATTTTTATGTAATGTAGAGCTATACAGAGAAAACAGTTAACATTCAAAAAAGGGGTATTTGCATGGTTTCTATTTTCGTATCACAATAAAAAAATTACTATACATATACATATATATATATAAAACGTAACATTTATAATATATTAAATAACATTTTATTATTTAAATCAGACATACAATAAATAATACTATGTTGTATACGTATTATACACAATTTAAATAAATTACTTTTTTCAATTTACAGTAATTACGCGAGAAAGTGTATGTTTTTGCATTATGGTAATGAGACAGGTTTAATCAATTTAATAGACTTCATTTAAAATTAATAGACAATTTAAAAATATTGAATTAACTAATTAATTGATTTGGCAATGCATAACATTTAAAAAGGCCCTAAAAAAGCTTAATTTTCTTATATAAAACAAAATTTATTATTTATTTGTTTTACAAAATATGACCCAGACAGGTTTCTGGATGGTATTTCAAGAGAATCACTTAAAAAATAAATAAATAAAAAAATAAAATAAATTTCTCTTACTCTGTTTGCCCTTCTTCTCTGGCAGCGGCGGCGGGCTGTCGGCATCCGTACAGCGCGAGAGGTCATCTCCACCGTTGACCTGCGGCAGAGGCGATGCTGGTGTCAGCAGCGGGAACGGTGGCGTCGGCTGCTCCTCTTCTGACAGGTTATCGAAGTGCGATGGGAGGCGCTCGTAAAGAGGGTACGCGGATATGATGGGCGCCGACTGCCGCTTCTTCTGCGGGAGGGCGGGGGGAAGCACGCTATTGGTCGGTCCAGGTGTGAGGGGCGGGGTCCAGTATTCCAGAGAAGACTGATTGGTGACTGGAGCGCTGAAACGTGGGTGGGCGGGGCCTTGGGCGGGGCTTAACGACTGAGACTCCCCATGGCATTCTGGGAGAGGACTCAGACTGCTGCCAGTGCCAGTCGGAAATGGTAAAGGCTCGGCTACAGATAGATCCTGATGCAGGAAGTCGTAATCGGGATCATATCCCTCTATAGATAAAGAAGGAGAGGATCTCATTCTGGTAAGTGTTCAAAAACCTTCAAATTTTTTTCGTAATAGTGTTTGCATACCTAGTGTTTCACAGCTAGTGTTGCGAGAGCACTGGCCGCTGTCTCGCTCCAATGACGACAGCTGCTCGTCGGACTTGCTGAGTTTTCCCATGCTGTTACAGGGGGAAAGACGAGGCGAATCCCCACCGTACGACTGGCTCCCACCAGAGAAACGCCTCTGGAGGAGATCCACGTCAAACTCCTGCTGCACAGAGCATGTGACAAAAACTCAATTACCAAAACATTATCGCTCTAGGTTTTGAAACATCAATTGTTTTTAAAATCAATGCACACTGAAATGACATGCGAAATTCTTATATGTGATTTTGAATGGCGTTTGGAATATAATTATCTTATTATTATATGTGGTTTTGAATTTTGCATGTCTTCATCATGAAGTTTTATGCTAATAATATATATTGACGGAATCACTCGCTGCTCTTGATTAAACTACTGTTTATTTGTGTCTTTGTTCTTATTTTTAATAACAAAGATAAAAAATAGCTATATTGTGATAAATAATATAGTAATTATTATTAAAAAAAGAATAGGAGGAAAATATGCAACATTGCTTGGTGATTTTGCTTTGGAATCTTCAGAAAACTATAACTCGGGTTTTCTCAGAATCAACTCTGCTGCCTCTATTGCCTTCAAACAGCTGTAGCTCTGTCATTTTTTGTCCAATTCCAACAAGTCATATCATTTTGAAGGTATTTTAATGGAGAATGTGAAAATAAAAAGAACTCATTTTTGAAAATTTGCTCATTCCGACTCATTTTGCCAGCACGGGTCACATATTTTACTGCACAGTGTCCATAGATAAAAAATACTGAACTTGTATTAAACTAATAAAACTAATAGCCTGCTATGCAACAGTGTGACCAGCTAAGACCAGCAAAAAAATTGATTTTTCAGCAGGATAAAAATGTTTTTTGTTTTTTTTTTAATCTGTCCTTAGTATTTCTATTTTTACTTCTTAAATCTGCGCTGAGAGTTAATATAGATTTTATTTATTAGCATTTTAATTTTTAATAATATTAATAATTACTTTTATTTTAATATTTTATGTTTTCATTTTAAAGTAATTGTTAACTACTTTTTTTGGGGTGTTTTTTTTTATATATTTCTAAATAGTTTATTTTTATTTCACATTTACTTCAACTTAAGCATCTCATCTCATCTACTATTTATACTTTATTTTATTTCAGCTTTATTTCAATTAACAAAAATGTCTTAGTTAACGATAAGAACACTGATCAAACACCACTCAGTATTACAAACTTCACTTTCAAGTTGAGAAATCAGCATTAGGGTTGCTGTTGTAGTTAAAAAAACAATCAATAATCAGGATTAGGCACGGTGCTATCTCAGAGAGGTCAAAGGTCAAGGGTTGTGCTCAGGTGCTGTACCTGTCTCAAAGCTCCAGGAGGCAGGTTGAGACCACATGGGACTCGACTCATCGGCGCTACCACAGCAACACGCGTGGGGGAGGGGGCCGACTGCCGCTTCTTGGGAGGCAGAGCGGGCGGGCTATGGCACAGTATGCAGAAATATGCAAATGAGCTCACAAGTATGAAACAAACAATGTAACAAGGTCAAACAAAATGAGCACAGACAGTCCACACACAGTGAGGGTCTAGCCTGGAATTTAATTGGACACAGCGGTGGAATGTGTGGGCGCTGAGTTCAGATCTTGGGTTTCCCTGACAATTCGTTACACTTCAATGAAGCTCTAGCGGGTAACCATGGAAACATTAGAACAAACTAATCATAGAACACCCAGAGGGAGGGATTAGAGCGGGATGCAGCGCTAGTCAACAATCCTGACGGAATGCGCACAGGATTCCATTTGGAATTTTTGGAATAATTTGAAAAAATTCATAAAGGATCCAAATGGGAATCAATTAGAATCTTCTAAGGATTGAATTAAATTCAACTGGATAAACAGAAATGTTCATTTTTGGGGGAACTAACTTTTTTAATGGGTTTACTTTATTTGAAAAATCCTGAAAATTATTTTTTGATGTACTAAACGAGAAATTTATCCTATTGAGAATTATGATATTCCTATAGGGACTAAAACTAAAACCATAAAACATTTTCATTACTTGAAATAAAATAAATGTTAACAAAAATAAAATAAAAATATTTTATTTCAGACAGCTGTCAAGGTCAGATTTATCATCTTTATTTAGTTTAACTTGATGCACTAAAATAACTAAAAATAAAAGTGAAATAAATTAATAAAATCTATAAAAACAAAAACAATATATACTAAAATGACAAACACAATAAAATTACTAATATTTTTTATTAAAATTAACATAAAAATAAAACTATAAAAATAAAAAAAGATTAAAAATATTAATAAAAACTATAATAGTATCAATGATACTAAAACATTTGGTGTAGAAACAATTTTCACTCAGAAATTGCTAGTAAATTTCACAAATAATCACAAAAAAGGCAAGTATCATGTTGAATTGAACACGAAATTTAAAAAAGCAGAAAAACTGAAATACTACTTTCTTGTAAAACATACTCCAATTATCTTTGTTACAACTTTTTTACAACTTTTTCCACTTTATACAGTTGTATGTGTTCTAAAATATTCCCATTACGATCCTGCGAATTATTATAGAAATTCCAACAGAAATTCCATTCACATACTTTAAGGATTTACAGACTAGTACTCATTGGTCAGCCATGCAAATTCACTGCAATCAGGCTTTCCTCTGATTGGCCGTCACTCTGCAACGTGCGATCCGATTGGACGCACACTGCCGCACAACCACATGCAGGTAAGTGCCGCCGTCCAATCAGGGAGGCCGAGGGGTGTAACTGTGTAATATCAAAATGCACACAGAGAACACCATTGGCTAACGTACGTTTCCATCGCCGTGGCCCTCTGCTGCCCGGCAACAGGATCGGAGCACAACTGCATCCTTTTCCTGGCCCAGGACAACCAAACGATCAAAGTACAGAGAAAGAGGATGAACAAACGATTCCAGAGAAATAACACAATGCAAATGGAGAAAGACAAAGATGATGTGTGATTGAAAGACACAAAAAAGATTGAGAGATAAACAGATACAGTGGTTGAAAGAATCACATGGTATATAACAAGCTAAGCAGACAAACAGACATTAATTAGAGCAGATGCTATATTTAATTTTATGCAAATGGAAATGAGGCTGTGAGGGATGGAAGTACAGTTCATTTAATATCTCAAGCTGTGAGTTTAATAATGGCTGATAGTGATGCAAAACTAAGTGCAGGTGGCTGATGGCCAATATAATGACATTATATATTAAAATATTAGAGACACGCTGATAATAGGTTAGATATTTTGACAGATATTTACAGTTTTCCACTTAATCAGTTATTTAATATCAGGTTTTCGGCTAAAATTAGACAACAAAACAAAAATTCACACACTGAGAAAGACATTGTGAAAACATAATTATATAATATAATAATAATAATTATTATTATTATTATATTATTAATAATAATAATAATTAAAAAATAGCTTTGCATATCGATAGTTAGACATTAAAAACTATAAAATAATTTATTATGGCTATAATTATTAATAATTATTAAAAATATTAAAAATATATAATTATATAAATAATTTGATTTAATAATGCAAAATAAGATGTACATTAAATATTAACAATAAATTCAATTAACATTTATTTGTCATAATATTAACTGAATTTTCATATAAAAATAAAATGATATTGAAAATTTAAAAAAACAAAAAAAACAAAACAAAAACAATTAAACAAAATCCCTAAATATCAATGGATTTATTAGTCAAATTAAATAAGCCATGTACTCTGACTTAAGTAAAGAGCTAACATGATCTCACACACCCTCCACACAGCTCTTCTCATCAGACGGTAAAACAACTCACAATCATCCATATGTCACTCTTGCAGAAAGTGTGTATGCAATTTTGCTACTACGTGTCTCTAATCACAGACGAAAAGTAAACGGAAAAACAAACTTCTGCTTCGGAAGCCAAGCAGCACTAAGAGAGGATGCTGTTACATGAATGTGTGTGTGTGTATCGGATGTGTTCTCATTCAAATATATTTAGATACTTGCTTGTGGAAAAAGCAGATTTAATGAACATGACTCATCCGTGGGAAATTACCATCACTATAGATACTACGTTCTGCAACTGCCTAGTACAAGCTAATACACTTCCTGAGTATACACTACAGCACACACTAGCTAAAGCACACTAAAGTATACTTAATGGTTACCTCATCAATGCATCCTACACACTACACAAGCATATTTACCTTAATCTGTCAGCTGTACAGAAAACAGTGAGGTATCAAATTATTTGGGACACAACCAATATGAAGGCCTCTGTGGGCAATGTATACATGGAATTCTTCGATGAGCTACGACATTTACTAGAAAGCAATCCCACAATGAAACAAGCTCAATCTTTAGATTTCAATTGTGCAAAACGAACCCAAAAGTAATATCTACTTTATAAAAAATAAAGAGAAACTATCAGTTTCTTTTTGAAATTTCTGAACCCACAAAGCCTCACCCCCTCACCTGTGCTCTGCCAATTTAACTCCTGGAAGAGGAGGTTTGGGCGGAGCAACCTCTTCCTCTGACATGTCAGTCAAGCTGTCAGTGGGCGTGGCAATGGGCGTGGTCTTACTCAGGATCGCCTTCTCTCGTTCAGTTAGAGGATTTTCACACACACTGAGATAAAGAAATAAATATTATTAACTGTCACTATGCAAAATGGATAAATTCATATCGGCCTTTACAACTGTACCTCTCTGTTTTGACCACAGGAGGCGCTGGTTTGCTGGGGGACGTTGGGGACGGTTGCTCCTGTTTCTCTATGGTGAGTTTCACCAGCTCCTGTTACAAACACACACCCTCGGGTTATAAATATGCCTGTGTTGTTTTAAATTTGTCACAAATGCACTTCTCATCCCCTCACCTTCACACCATCCAGCACTGCTTTGATCACTGTGGTGACGGTTGCCACAGTGTCCTTGTCGTCGAGGTCGATACCCTCCAGCATCACCTGGTCGGACCAGCGAATGAGATTCGCCAAACTCTGATAGACGCGGTTATGACAGGAGGACACTGCCGAGCTGCGGTTAGAGAGAGGGATTTTAATATAAGAAAAATGAAGAGAGGGTTGCATGCAAAGAAATCCATGGTATTACCATGGTGCATGTCAAAATACCATGTTAATATTATTTTGTTAGTGTTTGTACACTCACCTGTGCTGTATCCGAGCCTCTACTTGCATCAGAGGCAATATGGCCTCCAATACTTTACTAGCTGAACCAGGAAGCATCTGCAAAACTTTCGTATCGACGCTCATCTTGTCCACAATCGTCTTAAAGTAACGTAGAGCACTCACCACCTCCTTCTCTTGTTCCTCCAATCGACTCACCTTCTGTTAAAAGACAAGATGGAAAGTTGATTTTTGTGATGATAGAGCAGCCATAGACTTAGTGTAGAGCAGTATTCTGCAGCTATGAAGCTTTGGATTTAAACTTTATAGACATAGAGCTGCAGTAGAGCTACTTTACAATTTAAAGCATACAGTTAATGTTTGCTTAAAGAGCGGCACTAGAGTTCCTGTAGTGTTAAGTGGTTATATAGTTAATTTGTACGGATGAGGGGTACTGTGGAGTTCTAAGGCTGTAAAGTTGATGTTTACAGTGATAGAGCGGCAATAGATTTACTATAGAACTAAGATAGCAGCAGTAGAGTTATTCTACAGCTAAGAAGGTGTGGAGCTACTGTAGACTTAAAACTTCACAGAGAGTTGCAATAGAGTTAAAATGTTATAGAGTTAATGTGTACAGATGTACAGGGGTTGCAGAGTTACTGTAGAGTTCTGAGAGTGGAAAGTTCATGTTTACTGCGACAGAGCAGGAGTTGATTTACAGCATAATTGAGTAGAGAGTTAATATTCACTGACAGAGCGACAGTAGAGTACTGTACAGTTGAGAGAGTTGTGTTTAGAGTTATGGTAGAGGTATGAGAATGGAAAGTTCATGTGTACTATGGTTGAGCAGCAGTAAATATACAGTAGAACTGAGGGTACATTAATTAGAAAGGATAGCCAGTTGATGTTTCAGTGATAGACCAGCAATAGAGTTACTGTAGAATATTCTACTGCTAAAAAGGTGTGGAGGTAATCTTTACAGAGATAGAGCTGCGGTAGAGCTACTGTAGAACTTGAAGCAAAAAAGTTAAAGGTGCAGTAGGAGATCTTGGAAAATGCTAACTTTAGCCTGATAGCACTGAAAGCGAACGTCCCTCCCTGCAATCGCCGTCCAAAGCCACGCCCCCAAAAGCATATACGCTCACAGACCAGAATACCAGAGACAAGACTTACTACAATAGGCTACCTCAGCGGTTCCCAATTCCAGTCCTTGCGCCCCCCGCTCTGCACATTTCATATGTATCTCTTATCACGACATTTGTTCTATTCGACCATAAGTCATAAGTGCCCTGCGAAGTGGACATCACCGGATATTCCACCATGATTCCAGTTCGAAGCGAGTGTATATGTTCCATACAAAGGGCATTAAAGTGTGCGAGATGGAAATTTAAATAGTATTTATTTACAGAGGGATATTATGTCACACTTCTCTAGTAAGATTCGTCTGTGTGAAGACGCTGCGCAGCGCAAATCTGTGAAATAATGTTCCGAAGTGAAATAAACTTCAACGGATTTCCCCTGCGCAGGGAGTAGGGAGCAATGAACACTGTGTAAAGAGCATGTCAGTCGGAACACAGTTCATGCACGTAGCTCACTTCTAACGAGCTGGTTATCTGAATCGGGTGTGTTAACTAAGCGAGACATGCAAAAAATGCAGAGCGAGGGGCGCGAGGACTGGAATTGGGAACCGCTGGGCTATATATTGTGTCATTAACCGGTGAGAAAATTTTATAGTACAGTTAGTAAAAGTACTACAATACCAGGAAAGAAGATCGGGTTGTTGATGTTTGTCTGCCATTCTCGCTCTGTCTGCACAGCGTGCGTGAACGCATTGATGACGTATCCTGTCTGCGCGAACAGGGTGCGCAGAGGTATGCTAATACATACGTTGACAGGCAGGTAGGAAAGCCAATTAAAACGCTCGGACCGAGTGTTTTGATTGGACGAATATTTCTTGGTCCTACATCTTCCACAGAATATATAAATACAGATAAATACATTTAGACCACTTAACTTAATGATTGCTATGGAGATGTGAAGAGACTTTCAACCAGCATAACAAAAAATGTTTCTGAAGACAGTCACCTATTGCACCTTTAATGTTTACAGACAGAGCGGCACTAGAGTTGCTGTAGAGTTAAGAGGGTATACAGTTGATGTGCACTGATGTAGAGGGGGAGTAGGGTTACTGTAGAGTTCTGATGTTGTAAAGTTAATGTTTACTGTGGTAGAGTGGCAGGAGATTTACTGTAGATGCAAAGTTGATGTTTGCAGTGATAAAGCGGCTACAGAGTTACTGAGGTGGAGCAACAGCAGTAGATTTAGTGCAGAATTGAGAGTAGAGAGTTAATACTGATATAGAGCAACTGTAGAGTTACTGTACACTTCAGAGGGTTTTGTTTAGAGTTATGATAGAAGTAGGAGGTTGTAAAGTTAATGTTCACTGTGGTAGAGCAGCACTAGATTTACTGCATAGTATTCATTGATATAGAGCGACTGTAGAGTTACTGTACAGTTGAGAGAGTTGTATTTACAGTTACTGTAGAATTTGGAGGGTGGAAAGTAAATGTTTATTGTGGTAGAGCTGCAGTAGATTTACTCCAGAATTGTGAGAAGAGTTATGTAATATTCATAGATATAGAGCGACTGTAGAGTTACTGTAGAGTTGACAGGGTTGTGTTTAGAGTTAGTGTAAAGCTGTGTGGGTGGAAAGTTAATGTTCACAATGGTAAAGCAGCACTAGATTTACCGCAAAATTTAAAGTAGTGATATAATCATTGACATAGAGCGACCGTAGAGTTACTGTACAGTTGAGATGGTTTTTAATTAAGTTACAGTAGAGTTAGGAGGGTGGAAAGTTCATGTTTACTGTGGTAGAGCAGCACTAGATTTACTGTTCTCTTTAGAGAAGAGAGTTAAAATTCATTGATAGAGCGACTGTTGAGTTACTGTACAGTTGAGAGAGTTGTATTTAGAGTTTCTATAGAAGTAGGAGGGTGGAAAGTTCATGTTTAATGTGGTAGAGAAGAAGCAGAGTTACTATAAAGTTTGAAGGGTGGAAAGTTAATATTTATTAATGTAGAGTTACAGTAGAGTAACTGTAGAACTCATAGGGAGTGGATAGAGTTGCTCTACCTTGTTGACAGGTTTCTCTGGAGTTGTCACCGTAGGCTCTGGCTGGAGCTGTTTGCTTTTCTTAGACGGAGTTCGTTTAATCTTCGGGGAATGAAATTTCATCAATTTCATTGTGAAAGAGGAGAGGTGAGACTTCTGGGATTCTGGAAAACAACAAAAACAAAGGATAAGTTCACAAAACAAGCAAAAAAAAAAAAAAGGAATAAAAGATAGTGAAGCTTTTCATCAAAAAATTGTTTGTCTGTCACAGACCAAAAAACTCCAGACAATTCAGTAAATTCATTCTGGCTTCATCTCCGTCAAACTCACAGCAGTGTTTTGGTTATCAGAGAGATGACAGATCGGTTTAGAAGGATGATTTGTCACTGAAAGAGGAGGGTGTGATATTTACAACCTGTAATCAATGTAAGATCAGAGTCATTTTATATAATAAACAAAATTAAACTATACAAATAAACATACACAAGCCTCGCTGGCGATAAACATCACCAAACAAACCCTCTCCCAAAGGCAATTACATAAACTAGAATCCCCGTCTGTGGGGTTTTATCATAATTGGAATTTTATGGGCCATAATTACAGAGAGAAAGAGAGAGAGATACTGCACACATAAGCAGCTGGTGTATTTCTTAATTTATCTCCCTGTTCAAAGAAAGATCTGCTATTAAAAAAATACTCTCACATGCTCAATTCCCATTCACCCATTAACACAAACTAAGCTGCACAGCTCATTCAGAAATCATTATGATTATGACATCACAGCCATGAGGTCATTAACATAACACTGCCCAGACTTACACAACAATTACTCAATATTTAGAAACTTTAGCCCATTGTGATAAACAACATTGTGAAGTATGGCACATTGGAGTGTTTATCCAATCATAATAGAGGTTGAAATCTTAAAGGTACAGCAGCAAAACAGTCTGTTTAAAGTGTGTAATTTCTAGCATTAACAAACAAAATAGTCAGAGAGGGTGGAATATGGTCATAAAAAAAAAATCCATTTATAACAGTTTTTGGTGCAAGAAACCTAGACTAACATTCAAAAAATGAAAGCAGATTGTATTTTTAAAATGTGTTTAAGTGTGTACTTAGTACGGAGACCCTGTTATCATACACACTCTATCGTAACACATGAACGCACATCTGACCTCTGACCCCTCTTGAGAAAACAACACTAGACACAGCAGTGCGTGTGATTTTGGGGGGCAAAAATGCAGGAAATTACATGTCATGTGTGTGTTTTGGTGTGTATATTGACAGCCATTGTTGCAGAAAAGGGCTCTGCCTTTCCGTTCAGAGTGTGCTCAGAACAATGCCTTCTGGGTAAAACGGAAAAGTCGTATTGTAACTAACATGGGTGGAGCCATTATGCTCTAATACACACACATACAACTCTTAATTACCCTCACACACACTTATGCATGGTGGGAGTATTAAAACCTGCAGGCTGGAAAGCAAAAGCAGTGGCGCGTGGGTAATGTAGTATTTTAACAGTAACCACCACTAAAATCCATACAACAGATCCATATTACACACCAGAACTCACCAGTCAAACTCTACAATACAATATTGAGTGAGTAAGTGGGTGTGTCACACAAAGTTAATGTGGTTATGACTCAGACCTATTATTGTGCAACTTAAAAGATGATTTTACATGCAGTGATGACTAACAATCATCATTATTATATTATCATTGATACATTACATAGTTTTTGTTAATGTTATGAATTAGTTTTTTTTTTTTTTTAGTTTCTGTAGTCATTTAAGTTTTAGTAATTTTGTTGCATGCTTGTTTTTAAGAAATGTATATATAAAATGCTTTTTTTTATTATTTAGTTATTTCACACTTCAGCTTAAACTAAATAAAATAAGAAATTCTTTTGTGGCATCTAGCTGAAATAAAATAAGTTATTTTTTACAACAGTAAACATTCCAAGAAACAATTTATGGTTTTAGTTGTAGTTAACGATAATAACCCTACAAACAACCACCAGAATTGACAGAGTATCTTTCATATACTATTAAAAAATAAATAAATAAAAGTAGGCATAGTATATAAGGGAAATCTGGGTTAATGCCATTAAGAATAAGCAGAAAAATCATCACATAAAACAACAATTTAAATGCATTTTTATATGCATTATTTTTGCAGCAACCAATACATTTACATTTTTGCATTTGGCAGACGCTTTTATCCAAAGCCATCTACCTTGCAAACAATATCTCAAACCAGTTTATAAACTTTCAAAGGTTTAGCAGATTAAAACTAGAAATAATTAGTGTAAAACATCAGAAAGCACTGTATCAGTAAGGCTTGATCTGGAAAACACATCTCTCATTAAAATGACAACAAATTATATTAAGTTAAATGCACAATTTTTGGTTTAGTGCATATATTATTATGCAACACAACTATTACTGTTGTAATTCGTTCATTCATTATTATAGCCAGAACTATCACTGTCTTAGCTGACAATTAATTGTCATCCAAATAATTAAATTTCCTTTTTTGTTGATGACATTTACAGTATAAGCTTAATACACATTCATCCTAAGAAATCATTATAATCATACATTTAATTGCATGTTTCTTTAAGGCAAATATTCACAGAGATAGAAGGACATGAATAATACTAGTTTACATATGTAAAACTTAAAGCTTCAAGTGCACAATTATGACAGTTACCACAAACACCTGTGATTAGATTTGGAAAGATGCAAAAAAAAGTGGCAAGCCAACTGAAATGCATTATGGGTAACCCTGATGCTGTGCTTTAAGTCTGAGTGAATGACTCAACAGACCGGCTAAAGCACTGCTCTGAAAGTTCAACTATAGCACACTTTCCTCCCTCATTCTGCCTCAGGGAGTGTTTTCACTGTCTTTAATGGAATGCTGATAATATGGATTGACAGAAAAACAGAGAGGGAGGCATCAGATATTAGCTACGTCCTTCAAACCATGTCCATTACAGACTAATGAACACACGTGTCTAAACACACAGGCAGCCACTAGAAAAATGAATTCAGGAATAGGAAGCCACGCCCAAGTCCTGCATCACTTCCTGTCCAGCGACCCCATGGCAGCGGACTGCATTCCCTGATCTCTGGTTCAAGGTCTGCTTTGGCATCTAAGCATGAAAGTACACACACACACACACACACACACACACACACACACACACACACACACACACACACACTTGTTTCTCTATCCTTGTGGGGACTCTCCATAGGCGTAATGGTTTTTCTACTGTACAGACCTTATATTCTGTTGCCCTACACCTAAACTTAGCCCTCACAGGAGACTTTTTGCATTTTTAGATTTTCAAAAAACTTCATTCTGTGTGATTTATAAGCTTGTTTACCCGTGGGGACCTCAATTTAGGTCCCCACTGTGACACGAGTCCCCATGAGTCTGTGTGTATTCAGGTTTAAGTCCCCACCTGAATAGAAAAACAGGTACACACAATTACTCCTAACTCATGTCACCTGTAGGTCACAGCCACCACTTCCTGCTTTGGCCTCAGACCTACCCATCAACTTCCTGTCTGGCTCCAGTGAACAGGAGCACTTCCTGTGCTGCCCATCCTCTTTACAACAAAGAGTGCTGACCTCTGGAACACTGAGTCATATAAAACACACACACACACACACACACACACACACACACACAATGAATTTGGTAAGTGCTTATTTTGTTCTTTAAACCACAAAGTACAATATTTCAATTGTAAATATACATTTTTTTTATTATTATTACATATTACAGTCAAAATTATTAGGTATGCGCTAATATAGAACAGTGTTTCTATTTTAAATAGTGCTTTCTAAGCAAAAAAATATTACTAGTAATCATATTTAAAGCAACTAATTTCAATAAAGCCCTAAATATAAGTTTTTAATAGAGGTGTCAACGTTAACGCATGCGATTAATCTAAAAATTTTAACACGTTAATATTTTTTTAACGCAAATGAATCGTTTGATAATGTTTGACCCCAACTTCTTCCCGTCATCGCAGCGGAAGGTTATCTATCATTGTGTGATGAGGGTACAGTGAACCAGTGTTTCCAGGGTAACGGCACAAGTGGGCTATTTTGAAAATACAGTCGCAGGAAAAATTACAGAGCCGTGGGTTGTGTTTTTTTGGGCTACTTTTATAATGTACAACGGCCGCCCAAGGTGTATATAGGCAAGTGAAAATTAAAATAGATCCTTTTACTATTATAGTTGGAATGTATCCCTGACAACTTAAGAACGGAGAGGCGGCTGTAAACATCACAAACAACGTGAGTTCAGCCAGAGCACACATGTTAAGGCTTTTACACAGCAGAAATAAACATGACAACAGCCACTATAGATTATACAAGATAATAAACACACGATTACAATAGGATATTTGTATGTGATTTTCTTGAGATGAATGTGTACATCTATGCTAATTTGTGCAGCGATATAAAAGGCTATAAATAGCATATTTTAACAACAGTAAATGACCAAATTCCACATGTGATCGCAAAAGGATGTTATTACAAACACTCGATGGTGGTTTAAAGTGAGTTCTGAGTAAAAGTGTACTATTAATCTCATAAATTGTCTAATGAAGCATGATGCTAATATTAGCTCTAATGCAGCTGCAGAACAGGTCCAATTCTTCTTCATAATGCATTTTGTCATAATACTTCACATAAGGTCGCAAGAAAATGTTTTGTTGTATTTATTTAGAAATACTTTTGATAATAGTTGGGTAAATGTAAACTGGGATTGAAGCCATGTGGCTTGGTAAACGTTGTATTGCCAGTTTAAAGGCTGATAATGGCTGAATAAAAACAAAAGAATAATAAGGATTATGTCTCATGCCTGGCGGAGATGTGAAAGGTTCTGTTTCCTTAAACTAGTTTGTCATGCATTTCTTTATTTCATCACATTTACAGGTAAATGATAGTATTTTAAATTTGTGATTAATCATGATTAATCACAGTCCATGACTGTGATTAACGTGATTAAATTTTTTAATTGATTGACAGCACTAGTTTTTAATATTAGTGATAGTATTTAAGTTTGTTGTCTTTGAATCTTCACAAGCTATTCCATGGTAGATACAGATTCAATATTTAATAAATACAAACATTTAATAAAATTCAAAACAGACTAAATAATATTATTTACTTAACTTTATAAAAGATTCTTTAACTGTGCTTGTGATAAAAAAAAAAAAATGAAAGAGTTAAATAAATAAATAAATCAAATAAATAAATGTTTTTCTTCTGGGTCCATCTTAAAAAATATGTCCCTCAAAGGTCGTCATCTCAGAGTATATACAAATAAAACACAATTACAAAAACGCTAATACTAGTAGTTAATGCATTAATTAACCTTTGTTATTTTTGTTAGTTAACAATAAAAATTAAATGTGTTTTTCTTAGACCGTTTTACAAAACAAATCTTTCAAAGTCTGTCCTGACAAAAATAATTTTCTCTTAAAGTATAATACAAATACAATAAAATACAAAAACTAATACTATAATAACTAACCAAAGAAATAGGATAACTAATAAAAATAGTATTAGTTTAAATGATCAATAATTTAGTAACACTTTACAAGGCCTAATTTTTTAAGTTTAGTTAATGCTTTAGCTAACATGAAATATTTTTGTGGCATTTATTAATCTTTGTTAATGTTTAGTTAATTAAAAAAAAAAAAAAAACAAGTCCTTCAAATATCTGTCCTAATAAAAACTGTTATCTCTTAAAGTATAATAACTAACCAAATATAATAAAAAAACTAACCAAAATAAACAAACTAACAAATAAATTAAAAAAAATACAAACACTTATACAAGACAATTAATAATAAAATAAATAATTCTAATAATAAAACAAAAAACAATTTAACTAATATGGTCACAAATATATTCTGAATATCATGACATTATAAAAAAAAATTACTATTCAGATAATTTTTTAATTCATGAAGGCATGAATTCATGTCTATGACTGTGAAGCCTCTCTATGTGAGTTTCAGAAACACAAACAGTAGGTATAAACCAGATAATTAGTTTAAAAGGGATAAAGATACTGACAGGTAAGAATCAGAATCACATGCACATGAATGGAAATTTACAATTTGATCTTGTTAAAATGCTCTTGTGAGAGTGAGCGTCTCAGATGTAGGCAAGAATCTACCCACACGATACGACAGGAAGCGCTATCAAGCGAGTCATAAACGAGCTGTGAAGACGACAGGAGGAGGAGGTGAAGTGGGTTACTGGAGCAGACGTGATGCGCACAGACTTACTCGAGTGAAAAAACACGAGTGTGCCGCCAGCCGAAGGACAGCAGACAGCGCACAGATGACTTATCTGAACACGCTTACTAACCCGATTCGGAAGTGTGCGTGTGTGTACAGGATTTAGATTCAGGAAAGACAGTCTCCGTTTTCACATGACAAATGCAAACACATTCCCTAAACGAACCATCATCCTTCACACACAGACACACAGCAGGGCTTCAAAGTGAATACACGTGAACTAAAAGACGCACAACTTTCATTTCCATGTCACAAGGTTGTTAAGTAGCAAACATGCTGCTAAAACATATTCAATTTCAAAAAATTTGTTCAAACAATCAATTCACGAATCAATTCAAAATGATTCTTTTGCGGCATCACTCAAAAATGTTCACTGAACTCTCTGTGTGACATTGTAAATGTTTTAGCAACATGTATTGCTATATGGGTGCATATAAAATAAAGATTTAATATGATTCTTGCATTCTTTTAGTGAAAACGGTGTGGAAAACATGCTTTGATTATTTCTAACAAAATATTAACCATTTTTTCTTAAAACATTCTGAATACTTGATATCAATGAATGTTTGGAATAAAACTGTGGAAAGTGATACACTTGATTCACGATTCGTTGATGAACAGAAATTTCAAAAGAACAGCATTTATTTGAAATAAAAATCCTTTTGTAATCACTTTTGATCAATTTAATGTGTCTTTGTTGAATAAAAGTTTTACTTCTTTTTTAAATCTTATTTACATCACATTTTTGAATGGTAACGTATAAAGCATGGTATGAATAAAATATTAAGCAGCACAACTGTTTTCAACATTGATAATAATAAGAAATGTTTCTTGAGCAGAAAATCAGCATATTAGAACGATATCTGAAGGATCACGTGACAATGAAGACTGGAGTAATGATACTGAAAATTCAGCTTTACATCACAGAAATAAATTACATTTTACAATTTATTCACATAGAAACCACCTATTTTAAATTATAATAATTTCACAATATTACTGTTTATTACTGTATCTTTGATCAACTAAATGCAGCCTTTGTGAGCAGAAGAGATTTCTTTCAAAAAACAGTGAAAAAATATTAATTATTCCCAACTTGTGACTATGTATGCTGCAATATTAACTAAATTACAATATAAATATCTATATGCATGCTATTCAAATATACATTTTTTTACATCTAATTTTGATCTGTGTTTATCTGTGCGGCTCAGTCATTATTAAACACACAGGCGTCATCCACATTCCATCAAACACACACTGTGGTCCTGATCTATTTCTGCCCTTCTGCTTTACGCAGTATCAGACACACACACACACACTGACTCTGTTGCCACGGTGACATAAGCAAAGTGACATATGTGATTGACGTGTGTCAGCTGAAATGAACTCCTGTCTCTTCTCTGAGCAAGTGTCACTAACATCTACCACACAAAACAAATACAAAACAAACTCTTAAAGGGGCCACATTCTACACATCAGAAGTTCATTTCCTCCTCTTCCTCCAATTAAAATTCTATTCAAAGTTTCTTAGTCAAAATTATGTTTTATATAAACAATTAAAATCTAAGTCGCTGTAGAATGAGTAAATGTTATGTATATTTAGGCTTACGTATGTTAACATATTTAGTTATATAATTGTTATAACTAAAACCATAAAAACATCTTCATTACTTTGAAATAAAATGGTAACTGAAATAAAATCAAAAACTTAATCTTAATTTATTTCAGCTAGTTTCCAAGGCAACATTTCTATTATTTTAACTTGATGTACTAAAATAGCTAAAACTGTAATAAAAAAATTAATAAAAACTATATAGGCACATTTAAAAACAACAAAAACTAATAAAAATGACAAAAACAACAATAAAATCTTTAACTAAAATTTAAATAAAACAGAAAATATAAAGTAAATATTAATTCAAAACATTAACAAAAATTATAATTGTATCTCAATGATGCTAAAATAACACTGCTTTTGATTTTTATTTTTTCAAGCAACCATTCACTTTTTCTTCAGAAAATGTAAAAATCTAATTTATTTCAAAAGCATGACATCCTGTTTTTTCATGATTTGGTAATCAGTCTGGTAACTGTTTACAATCAAGTTTAATTTATTAAATCTAGATAATGCATTAATCTTCTGATTTAAAGACATATTAATAAATATCGAAAATAACATGAAAACTGTAGAATTACTCATTGTTCAAACATTCATTCATGTAAACTAGGGGTGTTCGATATCATGATTTTTGATCATGGACAATAAAAATGTCTCCACGATCTGCTTTTGGAGAAATATCATAGTATTGTGCTACAGCGCACATTCTATCAATTACAGTTCTGGCGCCGCCATATCAATATACTGTACAACACAACATACAGTGGTAGAGTTACTCTGACAGGACACTGCACTTATTCGCGATCGCAAAAGTACATTATTTGTATACAAGCCTTGCTGGTTAAATGTTTCATTCGCGCTAAAGCCTGTCTAACAGCGCCTGATTACTGAGCTAAGTTATCTTTTGCGCTAATACTGTCAAAACACACAAGGGTTACACATAGACTCAGTTGGTTATGTCTAAAATGAAAGTAAACAGATGAGAGATAAACGGATACGTGCCTGTATATTAGATGCGTGCAGGTCTTAAAGGGACAGAACTAAACATGCTGCTGACTGTCATTAAAGGGATAGTTCACCTTAACATTTAATTTCTGTCATTATTTACTCACTCACATGTTGTCCCAAACCTGTATTAATTTATTTCTTGTGCTGAACACAAAAGAAGATATTTTGAAGAATGTGGGTAAACCAACAGTTGCTGGTCCACATTGAATTTGATAGAAGGAAAAAAAAATCCTATGTAAGTCACTGTGGACCTACTGTTTGGTTTTCCACATTCCTCAAAATAGCATTTATGTTTAGCAGAAGAAATAAACTCACTCAGGTTTCAAACAACTTTTGAGTAAATGATGGTATAAAAATAAAACACTGACAGAATTGACAGACAGATGACAGAATTCGTGAATCGTGATATTTCTAAAAAAAAATCGTGATATGATATTTTTTCCATATCACCCACCCCAATGTAAACTAATGTTAACAAACGAAACTTCTGTAAATGTTACTTTTAAAAAATATATGTATATATTAAGACAATTCCTATGAAACAATGTGCAATGACATCAAATAACATCTGTGTCTCTGTTCATATTTTTCCCATAATGCAGCTGCACTATTGTGCCTGGTGACAATTCAATACATTATGAGCAAATTCTGTTTGTTGTGATGTTTTGGAAAAATCCAATAAAACCCTGAACCTGATGGGAACAAAATAATGAAGGTGCTTTCACAAACGCCAATTCAGTCTTCAGGGTTTCTGAGAGTGTTTGTTACTTCGAGACAGTCAAAGTGTCAGGTAGGCAGACAGACTGTACGTCAGGACTGATGGGGTTTTAATAGTTTCTGTTTGCTAAACACAGCATTACACAGCCTGAGAGCCAATGACAGCACAGCAATGGGAGAAATGCATGAGGATTATCATTTCCGAATGCAAAACACTCGTTATCCTTCAATCGCTATCTCTCTCTCTCTCTCTCTCACACACACACACACACACACACACACACACACACACCCTTCTCCATAGAGCCGCATCCTGTTCTCAAACACTCTTCCGGCTCCAAACTCTCGCTGTCTGGCCTTGGAAGATATCTAATAGAATTTCCGGAAGTATTGTACCCATTCATTTTCTCCAAGAGCATTAAAAAAATCATCAAAAAACTTCAATAAAGCATCATCTGCTTTGAACCAAAGCAACAGCACCAAGATTAATGACGTGAGCATTCAAAACAATACTGTGCAGGTCAAAGACGAGATGTCCTAAAATAACAGAAGTGATTTTATATGCATAAAAAGCATATTAAATTCAAGTCAAGTCTACTTTAATGTTTCAAATAACTTTTGTGAAAATAAAATGTCAAAATATGAATTCCATCATCATTCAGCATAACAGATATATTTACGTAAAAATGAAACAACATTTATTCTGACCTGTACTTATTAAAATATATAAAATAATACTGTAAGTGATCATATTAAATTTGTATTATATTTTAAATGATTAAAAACATCTTGCTGAAAAATGGGTAAAACCCATTTTTCAAGGATAGTGATTGGTAAAGATTTAAAATGACAATTAATTTGTTTTTTGAGACATTTAATGTCATCTAATGATTCTTTTTCTAAATATGCCTGACAAGATTTTTCGGACTACTGTTACACTCAATATAATTTTTTTTCTTTAAATCATGGTAAAAATTTATGATAGTCATTATTTTTTCATTCGAAAAAACAAAATTAAACAGGCACATTCTAATACGAAAAAATTAAAGCTGTATTCAACTTTTATTGTTTTGATGCTTTCGTCTTTGACCCATTTATTTACTCCAAAGTCATCATGAAATCAAAACTGACTAATTTTAACACAAGTTTGTGCACTTATTGTGAACAATTCATTAAACATTATTTCAAATAAACATACTTTGTAATGTTTTATAAAAATGCTCAACCTTGAAAACAACTTTACTTTTCTGATGACATCACCAAGCCCACCCATTTTTAACCCCTCCCCCTCGACCACCTGACTCAATTCTGTAATGCCACGCCCACTTTTTTTAATCCAGTCAAAGGATCAAATGAAGTTCTTAAATTTTTTCCTGTTTCACTTGGAATTACACCAGATTACAGATGTAAAGCCGGTTACAAATGGAATTAAAGATTAATTAAAGAAATGAATGAACTACTAAATGTTAAATGTAATCAAATCAGTCTTTTTATTTTATTCCCAAATTTTCTACACCCATATAGAGTACATTTCACATTCTCACTTCTAGTTTTCACTCCTAGTGGAGAGCTCTATTTCAGCATGAAACATCTAAAAACTGGCACACTGAAACTACAGGGTAAAATGATCATTTCTATGCTCTAAATCAGATAGGATGCTTTGATAGCACAATATGAACCCAGATGTTTGGCTGGAGTTACACAGAACCCGATTGCAGACGGTTTAATATGATCTGAGGTTCTGCCATCAGCAGTTCTCAATGTCCTATTTTGGACTTACTGGCCTTGAATAGAAGCTGGCACAGCAAAGGCCAAACATTCAAGTACATGTTTCAATGATAAAGTAGAAAGTTAAATACAATGTTTCTGATACAGGTATCAGAACTATTTGTCTGCAAAACCAACATGCTTCCTCTTTAGAGAAACTCTCTTAAATCCACTAAATGCCCTAAATCCTAAATCACCCAAACGGATCGGTCAAAATGACCATCTCATTTGTCTCCTGCACAACCTGAAAGACTTTCTCTGCACGGCTGTTTCTAGACGCTGATCTTTGGGTTGGATCCACCCAGAGTTTGACTGGATGAAATGAGCACTTAGACAAAAGCCACACAACTGGAACGGGAAGGAATGTCCCGGGAATTTCACATCAGAAGCTTCTGTATTCCCAGAAATACTCTCTTTGTTGGAAACGAACTTGCTTGCACCTTTTTTAAAGAGGGTGACTAATGTAATAATGTAACAAACAAAAATGCTAATAGCACATAAATATAATAATCATTCTGTACCACAATATACATCAAAATATCATAGCATTACAGTCTGATACTATAACGCAAATGAGCAGAAACTAGAGATCTTTAAAAGAATATAAACAAACATCCAACCTTCAAGATAAGCAAATCAACTTCCAAGAACATCCAAAACAAGAGCCTGATCAATTGAAACCAACAGCAAATGGACAGAACTATGACAACATTTGTATCCTTCAAGGTCCAAATTCCAACTTCACAATAAGAGTCATTAAAACCAAAGTACACCTAGAACTAGTTTGTGAACTGCAATAACAACTAGTGAAATCTCAAAAGAGCAACGCTACACTTCAGAAGTAAATACCAACTCACCAAATACAAAGTCCATCCTGCCTTAATATTATATATTACACCTGTTACGTCACAAAACAAAGTCCAAATGCCTCTCTCAATGACCCTGATGAATTCAAATCCTTCCTGTATGGAATTTCAGCACATCCGTTCTCACCTGTATCTGCTTCTCCTGTATAAAAATAGTCCGTCTCCTCTAGAAGAGGTTGGGTTCTTCGACTGCTGTTCCCCATGTAGAACCTGGAGTTCTGCTTATTGAACTTAAGAACTAGTTTAGACTTTTTCCAGTCGTATTCACCTCAAACAGTGATCTTTGGAGGTGATATTAGACATTTTCTTCAAGCCTGCTGTCCATCCACATCCAGGTCAGCGGTGGAAGTCAGAAATATGCATCCAAGATCAGAGACATCACTCAGGGTTCGCGGTTAGTCACCCTCAGTCGAATCCCATGACCCAGCCTGACTCAGACATCAAACCGAGTGGAATCTAAAAATAAACTTAAATAGAACTGCAGAGAAGTCGTCTCAGAGTTCCATGTTTGCCGGATGATGTCGGAATGCCAAAACATGCCAATTCCAAAAAGAACTGTGGAGCAATGATGGTCTGGATCCGCAGATGAAAAACTGCCTGGCATGTGAGAAACGATCGATAAAGCCTACGGCATGGAAAACAGCGCAAGAGAAATTACACCGATCTGGAAAAAGACAATGGAAAACCAGTCAATACATTTTAAACCTCCATTACAGGAGAAAAAAGCAGCAGGCATCAGATAAAACAGCTCAAATCAGAGTGAGCACTTTGAAATTTCTCAATCTTGCATCTATGCATGCCGTACTTTATTCCCACAAAAGCCTGCATGTCCACATACACACGTCTGCTTCTCTCAAACACACACACACACGGCACAAGTACCATCTAATTACTGAAGCTCAGGATAGTAAGAGCATGTTTTTCATTCTAGTAATCTACTGCACTCATTTCTCTAAAACCCCAAATTACAGTTTTGGGATGAAAAACAAGTAGCCAGAGACGGCTTAAAATAATTCTGCACTTATTCTGGCCAATCAAAGGCCAAAACGTCTCCAACAACCAATCAGAATGCAGCACACTCAAGCAAAACCAATTAGGAATTGGGAACTACAGCCAAACAAAGCCCATCAAGTTAGCAGATTCATTTAAAAACAATTTTATTTTAGATCAGCAAGAGGGGAGATTGCATCATCATTATATAGTTTTACTTTACTATAAAACCCCCTTAGAATGAAGACTTTGGGGATTGTGATATCACTAAAATGGCTTTATTTCACCAGAATTGTGGGTAAATGTTCTTGTAAGTGAATGCATTTGTAAGTGAAGATGCAATTAAAAAACTAGACCTAGCTGACATTCCCAAATGAACAACTCCATTAAAACCTGACTTAGACCAATTCACAAGTCAATTTAGACTGATCTACAAAACCACTCAAATTGTTTCACAAATCAGAAAGGATCACAATGACAACTACTTAAATATTCACATTAAAACTGGACTTAGAGCAATTTGATTGGTCGATTTACACTATAAAAAATGATTTTTCAAAGTTGTAAATAAATAAAAAAAGCAATGGAAATACTATTTCATTGCTTCTACTTCAAAATCTCTCAATCATTTATTGAATGTGTATTGTAAAAAGCGCTTTGCAAATAAACAGACAATTTTATACTGCCAACAAAATTATCCTGAATACATAGTAGATACATATACACAATTTCTCATCCTGCCCAGACATGCACTAGTCTTAATCTGTCGTGTCTGAATTTCACAGTAGTATGTTATCTCTCAGTTTACTGCTAGACTGTGTTTAAAACACAAGCATGTACATGTGAGCATTCACACACACTTTTGTTGTCTGGGATTTACTTAGCAATGCAAGTATTCATAAATAAACACACACACCTGACCGAATGCATTACGCATCTACATGCACTTATAAATAATTGTGTCAGGGATTTACATAGCGATGCAACTACTCATAAATACATCCAAAACACCCACCGAATACATGACACATTATTACAGTAGAGTTATTTTGAAAATGTCACAATCTCTCGACCACATGAAAACACACACACAGACGATTCCTCAGAACTGCTTATATATAAAGGGCATGTTAAAACCACAACATGATTTCTGCAGAAAACTTATTTTAAGTATTGAAGAAATTGTTTCTTGCAAAAAAAAAAAAGGAGAATTTTTTCATGATGTTCTGAAGCCAAAATATTTTCTATTTTCCATGGAATATAAAGGGAGAAATGCTGAAACAATGTTCTTTTTCAAACAATTTAAGTATAGAAATTCATGGGAAAAAAAACAAACAATTTGGCGTCTCAGTTTAAATTCTGACTTTTTTCTCAAAATTAAATTATATAAACTCACATTTGCGAGAAAAAAAGTAAATTGTGAATTTACATCTTATAATTTTTTGACTTTGTAATATTTTGAGATATAAACCCACAATTCTGAGAAAAAAGTCAGGACTTCAAGACTTGCAAAAGTCAAGACTTGCAGGATATAAACTCCCAATTCTGACTTTTTTCTCACAAATGCAAGTCTATTTCTAAGTCTATTGTGAGTTTATTTCTCACAATTCTGAATTTTTTCCTCACAATTCTGACTTTTTTTCCCACAATTGTAAGTTTATATGCAATTCTAAGGGGAAGGGGGATCTGAATTCTGAGATGTAAACTTGCAATTGCGAGTTATAAAGTACAAATTGTTAAAAAAAAAAAAAAAAAGTATTTTCTTTACAAGTTTGTATCTCAAGTTTGTATTTAACTTTAAAATATTTTGATATATGAACTCGCAATTCTGAAGAAAAAAAAGTCAGAAATATGAGTTTATATCTTGCAATTCTGACTTTATAACACACAATTGTCAAAACTGAGAAACATTAGAATTGTGAGATAAACAAATTTCAATTATTTATTTAGTGGCGGGAACGGCCTTCCATGAGAAAGCCATACAGGTTTGTATCAACATTAGGGTGAGAAAATGACACAATTTTCATTTTCACTGAACTGATCTTTTAAGATCTTCCATCCCGGCGAGACATGAGCGCACAATCTCAAGATTTCTCACACGCTCATTTTCCTCCCTAAAGTTCATTTTCTCACTGTCGTAAGGAAGTTGAGGGAGGTCAAATCAGCTTCCTGGTTTTGTTGAGCGCCACAGAGAAAGAGAGAGGCAGACAGAGGGAGGCTAGTTCATAGCAGGTGACCGGTTTTAATATTTCTGCTTGAATGACAGTGCCATTATGACATCAGGTCAGCGTATCCACAGCGACAGAGAAACATGTTTATGTCAAGAATTACGTCAGTACGCTCACACAGAGTCAGTCTGCACACTCTGCTCTAGCTGATACGGGTTGGCTTTAAATTTATCCGAAACGGTCCATTGATTTGCCCGACCAGCAGAACGCACAAAAGACAAACAGGCGACCCGGTAACCAAACACACACATACCTCCAAAACAAACAAAACGGGTGTATTCGAGTGCACGGGTGAGCGCACACATACCCGTAGACTTCCTACAGGCCGCTACAAGACAGGACACAACGTGGACCTGAACAAAACATGCAAGGAATGCGGCTTCACAAAACCTCTCTGAGTTGAATAAAACAGTCAAATTATATCTGTTTATCGTTTAAATTAGGTTCATTCTCAAATAAGAGGTGCCCTAACACGATGTATAAGGCTCAATCACATTCAGCCCCGCTAAAATGTGCCTTTCAGGTGTGTCACAAAGGAATGTTCAGGTGAGTAACGCCTCAGGATACGCATTCTTTACTTTCCCACAAGGAGATCACTTCCATTTCAATAAGAAAACAGCTCGACTGCTATAGAAATGAATAGTTATGGGCCAAAACCAAAACTTTCATAGACACTTTTAGTGTAAAGATTGATCCACTATTTTTGATCTAATATTTTATTCAGCAAGGATGCATTAAATTAATCAAAAGTCACAGTGAAGACATTTATAATCCTGAATAAGAATACGGAATAATAAAATGTATCCACAAAAATAGCAGCACAACTGTTTTCAACATTGATAATAATCAGAAATGTTTCTTGAGCAGCAAATCAGTATATTATAATGATTTCTGAAGAATCATGTGACACTGAAGACTGGAGTAATGATGCTGAAAATTCAGCTTTGATCATAGCAACAAACTACAATTCAACATATATTCAGACAGAAAACAGCTATTTTAAGTTAGAATTATATTTCACAATGTTACTGAAATATACTGTCTCTTTTTTTCTGTATTTTTGAGTAAATAAATGCAGCCTTGGTGAGCAGAAGAGACTTTTTTCAGAAACATAAAATAATCTTACTGACTCCAAACTAATAGTAATAATAAAACTAAATATTTTATTTTACACAGCTCCTTCGTCAGGCATTTTGTGGAGAAAAGCAAAATATTTTAATGAAAAATATTATATATTTATAGAATTTTTCCTGCTTTCAATCTATATATTAATCAGTCTATAACTGTTCAATCTATAATTTCAATCTGAAATTCTAAAAATTTTACAATGTACAGTAAGAAAGACAGATATTGAATTAATATTATTTTGAAATGATACCATCTGCTTCCAATATCAACCCAATCAGCAACCAATAATTTAAAACAACTGCACTGCTCAATAATGATATAGTAACTGATATACTGCATTGTTCATTCTTAGTAACAGTCATTAACCAAAAATGAGCTTTTTATTACAGCAATATCCACTGAACAACAACAAAACTTCCCCTGCAGCCTCACCCTAAACCCTGACCCGATCCGGGCGATCAGGACAGCTGTTTAGGGTGAGGTGATCAGGGGGATTGAGTTTCCTTCCCACCGCCGAAAGAAACCTCCTGTCGCTTTCCGTTACTAGACTCCCCACAACCAGATAGACACATCTAGTGAGACAGACAACACACACACACACACACACACACACACACAGTCTCCAGTCTGTGTTGTCATATTCCTAAACTTAATATGCAACATGACAGCATCCAACTCTGTCTAACGAAAGTCAATGAGACTGACAGACTCAGCATATTTAACTCTGAAATAATGACAAATGCCTCCTTCAGTACATGACAAATGTAATACTGTCACCCCAAAAAAACATATTTGCATTTGGATACATGACATCCAGTCGTGCATCTCAAACTTACTACTAAAATAACATTTGTATAATAAATGCTGCTTTTATGAACTCATTTTACCACATAAAAACATTCAGAACTATTTAAGTGAATAGCAAATATTAAAATGTTAATAAAATGTAGAAAAACAGCACATCATTTAAACTGTGCATGTAAATTTTAACTAGTACAGTAACATTCAAACATGTTATTTGTCAGCTGCTCTTTTAAGAATAATTTCACACATCTTAATGTAAGAATACAACAAATATAAAATGCACGTGAATCCTTTAAATAGTTTTAAGACCATTTGTGCAAACAAATAAGACAGTAAACAAGACTGAAAAATGCATGAAAATTAAATATAACACACTCCATTAAACTCATAACTTCACTTATTTCTGTCTCTGTGTAAAATCAGTCTGTCTGAGCATGAGATTGACAACAGCAGCAGGCTGGAGAGTCTCTACTGCTGCTGCTGTAGTGTTTGCATGTGAGCAAGCATCGATAAATGCATCTTTAATTGCACAGACAGGGGGACAGAACTGCCTCTGCTCGTTTGCATGCGTCTCTCGGTTGAAAAGCACCGGGATGATCCCGTTTAAATGTCCCGTGCGGCAGCGCGAGCTCTGGGTCTCCAGCGGGCGCTAACGCGTGCTAACAGACACTGATTTATTCCAAACCTATTTCTGGATCGAAATAAACATTAGAGGCCCGTGCCTTTGGTGCATACTTAAAAAGAGCATCAAATGCATTGATTAAAGAGTGAAAAGCTGTTAAAGAGCGGTCTAACCGGGCCTACAGACTCAACGGGTCGGTTCGCGCTTACCGTGCTTGCTTTCTATTTTCCCCGACATGATCGCTGCGCTTTCTGGAGCAAATCCTCAATTCGGATCTTCACAGGAGACACAGTGAGGGATTTAGACCACGGTAATCCCGAGCTGTGTTCTTCAGACACACATTTTGACGTGCTGGGTCCGTATGGCCGTAGATCCCCGGTTAAAAAAAAAAAAAAAGGGCAAGAATCCGTTCACATGCACACGCTGGCGACAGACAGACAGTGAACGCTCCTGCTGATGTGTGTGTGTGTGTGTGTGTGTGTGTGTGTGTGTGTGTGTTCAGAGAATCCATTGGGATGCGAACACAGCGCCGCTCTCTGACTGGAATCACGAGCTACAGGACTGAAAATGGGTTTGTTTGGTGTCAGATTAACGAGAATTATTCAGATAAAACACGTATTCAGTCATTATTTGATCTCTTTCGTATCTTTCAAAAGCGATTTTTGCTTCTTTGTTCTGTGGAACACAAAATGAGATGTTTGTCAGAGTGTTCACGCTGCTCTTTTCCATACAGTGAAAGTGGATGGGGACTAGAGCTATCAAACTCTGAAAAAGACAATTAAAAGCTAGAATAAAAACAGTGCATACGACTTCTGCTCTATATTCCAAGCGGTTTATGTCATAGTAAGTAAACCAGTAGTCATTTGCTACTAGTGTCTCTATTATATTCCAGTGTTGCTGGCTAGTGGTCACTTCATATGGGTTTTCAACATCTGATGCAGATACAGTATAGAAAGATGGTCAATAAATTGTTGATACATGATATAAGCTAGTTTATTGATAGAAAATAAGATGTACACATACATACTGAAATAAACTTTTTTTTTTTTTTTTTACACAATCTGTACTCAAAATATGTAAAGATACACACTGAAAAAAATGAATAATTGAATATACTAAAAAAATTTTAAGGTAAGTGGTTTTGAATCAATTTATTTTAGCTACATTTAAATAAACAAATTTAGTTGAAAGTTAGTCAACTAAATTTGTTTATTTAAATGTAGCTAAAATAAATTGATTGCAACCACTTACCTTAAAAAAATTTAGTAAATCCAATGAGTCATTTTTTTCAGTGCAGTATGTTACTATGTAGTCACGTTTTACCTGGTTTGTTTGTTCCCTTGTGATAACAATACGTCCTAAAATAAAATAAAACAACACAATATTTGATATCTAAAATTATTTTAAAAAATATTTTAAAAAAATCTCAGAAAACCAAGTGTAGAGCACTTTCTAGTGCAGGCAAAACTGGATCTGAAGTGTGGCGATCTGCTGCCATCCAGTGGCTAAATTATATAATCACAATATTTTTCAAAATAAATGTTTAACTTCTGTAAAGTTAGGCACTGGTTTAATAACTTTCTTTGTGATATATCGTGAATAGCTGTCAAGACACTTTTTAATTAAAATTCTTAAATAGCAGTAGCTATTTAACCAATAAATTGCCAAAAACACAATAATTTCTAGTATGATCAGTGACGTCTCCCCTTGTCATAAAAAATAAATAAATAAATAAAACTATATTAAATTAGAGAGAGTGACTTTGGTTAGCATCTGGAGGTGAAAGTAATTTCACACAAAAGTTTTAAGTGTTTGTTAGCGAAGAGATAATAATTAGGCGATTTTGAGGCGCTGCAATAACATTATTCACCGCTAGATGGGGCGCTCGAGCTCAAAAACACTTATTCATTCATTTATATTATTTCTCTCATTCTCATCTTCTGTCCTGACTGAAGAAAACACTTAATCAACAGCAAATGTAAACAAGATAATTGTGTGTTCTCTTTTTTTTTTAAATATAAACTTCAATGTTCCTTTGAACAGAGAGAACTTCTCTCCTAAAACAACATAAATACCAGTTTGAAGCCTTTAGTTGTTCTGTATAATGTTTATAATAGTTTGAACTGTATAGAGTCAAATGCATTGCGGCGTCTGTCAGTGTGTGTGTCCATGTGGGGAGTTTGATCAGTTCATGTCGATATCTCAGCTGGAGCGTTTGCTGGGGTCTGTGGGAGATCAGAGCAGTGCAGCAGGGATCGTTTGATCCGCCTGACTGTCAGGTGAAGGGCAGAGATGGGCTTACAAATATCAAAATCTGTGAGAAACATACAGATACAGACAGATGAAAATACTTCAGATGGAGGAATGTTTTGTCTTTTGACCTCCAGCATGATGACATATTGACTGATGCACACACGTCCTCAAAAACACAAGCAGAGAGAGTGAGAAAGGTCAAAGGTCATTCTTCTAACCTGCTCAATATCTTGCGTGAGAAATAGAATGATCCGTCAAGTGTGACACAAATACATACATACACCGACACACACACACACACACACACACACACACACACACACACACACACACACACACACACACACACAGATAAGGTCAAGAGGAGACTCACTTCACACAGCAAACTGCTTACACACTCAATTTCAACACAGAGCTCTGCAGTCAAACACACACACTGTGATTTAAGCATTAAAGCTCAGTATTTGACACTTTCTATAAATGATGTCTCTGGACTCTTATTTTTTAAAAGAATAAGACATTAATCCTGATAACATTAGATGTACAAGTAAATGATCTTATTTTATTTTCTAAATTTTTACACACATTATAGTTTAGAAACAGATATTTTATTAAACAGTGAAAAATGAACTGAAAACCAACTTTAAAAAATGTGAAAAAAATTTTTTTTTTAAATTGAATGTGTGTGTGTATAATATAATAAATATATATATTGAAAAACCCCTGCATTTAGCACATTTTGTAACCACGTTGCAAAAATTGCAAATATTATATAAAATACATAAATTGTTACATATATATAATTGTTTATATATATATATATATATATATATATATATATATATATATATATATAGTTTGTTTATTGGCAAAAAAAATGAACAACTAACTTAAAAATGAGCACAAAAATAAAACTGCATTTAGACATGCATTTTGTAACTGGGTTGCAAAAATTGTAAATATTCTATAAAGTAAATAGAACATTAAGCTTGTTATGCCTTTTTTTCACTTACACTTTGTTGAAAATGAATTAATGATTTAAAAAAAAAATACAAATTTTATTTTTTTCTTTTACTTTTTAAGGCCTATTTTGTACCTGTCTGTAGAAAGCATCCTTTCATCTATAGATCGGGATGTTCTTGGCCTTGCTGGATGCTTTCAGGGGGTACATCAATCACGTGTGTGTGTGTGTGTGTGTGTGTGTGTGTGTGTGTGTGTGTGTGTGTGTGTGTGTGTGTGTGACTGTTTCATTCATGTGTCAGTTGATCTATATGACTAGATGGTAAGAATATGACATTAAACTTGAATAAAATCAAAATAAAAGATGAAACTACTGCAGAGGCAAAATGGACAGAATGGCAGGAGTAAAGGATGAAGGGATGACATTTTGAGAAAAACAAAAACGAGTACAGAGAAACCCCAGGGGTGCAGGACAGACCGAGAGAGAAGAAAGTGTGTCTTTATGAGTGTATTTGGGTTGAGGTTTGGCTGGAGGATGGGCAAATGTCAAGGTGTTGGACCTGCTGTGCTGGATGACACATTTATGACACACACACACACACACGCACGCACACGCACACACACACACACACGCACACACACACACACACACACACACACACACACACACACACACACACGCGCACACACACACACACACACACACACACACACACACACACACGCGCGCGCACACACACACACACACACACACAAATATCTTTCAGGGAACATTTAAGATCTCTATAAAAGCCATTAAAATGTAAAAAAAAACACCAGTATAACACACACACACTCCTGACATCCATACCCTGGTGACAGTAATGAGTTTTTATAAAACATAAAGCTTTGTTTGGAATGAAAACTATCGTAATGCTCACTGCACAGTTTATGTTTCAAACAGTAGTATGATACACTGTTGACACATGACATAATTAAAGTAGCAAGTGGCATTCATCATCTCTGGAATGAAAATATGGTTATTTTGTATTTTTCTATTTTTGTGTTAAAAGGACTTTATATAGTCCAATCAAATAATAATAATAATAATAATAATAATAATAATAATAATAATAATAATAATAATAATAATAATAAATAGTGTAGTTTTTATTCCAAACATTTTGCACAAAATGAAAGAATCAATTATTAGTGTAATAATTCAAAATTAAAAATGTAAATAAACTACTTTTCTTTTTTCTTCTCTATAAAAATCTAAATGTAAACAATTAAAGATAAAATTATATTTTATAATAAACAAAATCAGAAATAAAAATTATTATTTTATAAAAAAAAAGAATTTAATATAATAACAGTTTAAACTAAAAATGTAAATAAATCACTTCTAAGAGATTTTTCAAAAATATAGTTTGGGATCACAGTAAGATTTTTCATCAAGGCTGAATTTATTTGATAAAAAACTGTAATATTGTGAAATATTATTAAAATTTAAAATAACTGTTTTCTATTTTAATATACTTTAAAATATAATTTATTCCTGTGATGCAAAGCTGCATTTTTAGCATCATTACTCCAGTTATCAGTGTCACATGATCCTTTAGAAATCATTCTAATAAGCTGATTTAATATCACAGTTGTGCAGCTCAATATTTTTTTGGAACCTGTGATACTTTTTTTTTAGCCTTTGATGAATAAAAATTTACAAAGGACAGAATTTATTCTAAATAAAAATCTCTCATATGTATCAAAACAGAAATCATTTATCAATCATTTATCTTTTGGCCAAAGTTTTTCCTTAATACAAAAATCACTATTTAAACAATTAAGATAAATGCAATTAAAACTAGATTATAAAATATATAAATAATGTTTGTTTATTGGAAAATTAAAAGAAAAAAAAAACATTTACCAACATTTTTTATGACTGGTTAACTATAAAATATATATAATGTAGTTTATTAAAAAAAAAAAAAAGAACTGAAAACCATCTAAATAATAATAATAATAATAATAATAATAATAACAATAATAATAATAATATATTCTTTATATAATAACATTTAATTAATTAATTAATTAATTAATTTTATTTTTTTGAATAATAAAATGAGCAATAAATAGGAAATAGGACAAAAATAAATAAATGAAACAGTATTGTATTCCAAACCTAGCCATAGACTCAAAGGACAAATGTCAGTGGGAGTTTGCTGCATGTTGGTTCCAGTGAGTGAGCCAGGGATGGAGTCCAGTGAATGGCCACATCAGAGACACAAACACCACCGCACAGGGGACGAGGACAGGCCTGCACTTTGATCCATATGCCTTAATGAGGAGAGAGCGAGAGAGAGAGAGAGAGAGAGAGAGAGAGAGAGAGAGAGAGAGAGAGAGAGTTAGTTTCCCCTTGATGCTGGATACACCAGCGGCATGAATGACACAAACACACTGATGATTGGCATTTGTGTGATGTATGTAACAACAATTCAAGGTTAAATTAATTATCATGGCATTCCAAAAGTGCTCCAAGAAACGTTTCTTCACTGTAAAAACTACACACACACACACACACACACACACACACACACACACACACAGTGGCCATTATCCCAAACCCCACTTAGAAATATCACCAAGGAAAACTCATTTAAAGAAGAAAACAACATCCGTTAAGCTCATCCAGAACAACAAACACAAAGACTGTAATTCATTTTAAAGCTCCCTGAAGTCAACACAACTAATACAGAGCTAGTTATGAATATAATAATCTTCCATCGGGGCAGAAACTGAATTGTCTTTAGCCTCGCGTGTGTGTGTGTGTGTGTGTGTGAAGTCTTGCATGTGCACTGCTATTTTAAATCGATGCAGCTCGAACCCAATCAAAAGGAATTTTTAATGGGCCAGCGCTCGTTTGTATGCATGTGCTGCTGTGAGGTGTGAGCTTTAAACCCTCTCGCTCTAGTGTACTGCTAGTGTTTTAGTGTACTGAATACTATACTTACTGCATAGTACATAGACTTCAAATGAAAACAATAGCATAATTATCATAATAACTATTATGATAATTATGCTGAATAATAATAATAATAATAATAATAATAATAATAATAACAACAATAATAATAATAATAATTTTCAAACTGACCAAAATATTAGGTAGATGGAATAATAAAATAATGCATAAATGTCTATCTTAAATTCTATGGTAAAAGCATTTACCAGCTTCTTTTATGAAACCATTGTCCATTTTTTCTTTAATCTAAAAATCTATATTTAAACAACTAAGGATAAATGATAAAATAAGATTGTATAAACAGTAAAATAAGAAATAAAATTATTAAAATTAATAATGAAAAATTATATTATTTGATAAAAAACGACATATATAGGAATAATATTAATGAAAAATACATTAATAACAGCTTAATTATTAAAAAAAAATTACAAATTTAACTAAACCACTTTGGATGAATATATGAAGATACATTTAAAATAGCTTATTTACTTATTTTATTTTTTTATTTTTTATTTTTATTGCATTTGTTTTATTAATTCTTTTATTATTCAATCTGCCTACATAGATAAGATATATTTTATATACATAAAAACATATTTAAAATGGTTTAATTATTTTATAAATGTGTTATTTTGTTTTATTTGTTTTATTAATTAATTAATTTAGTAATTATTACTCATTTATTTTTGTATTAATTACTTTATATGTATGGTAGGTAGATGGAATAACAAAACAATAAATAAATATTCAAATCATTAATTGCATTTTAAAAAATCTTTCAAAAATGAAAAATTAAACAATTAAATATAGGAATTTATAATTCGAAAACAATACTTGTATTTTGTAAAAATAAATGCAATACATAGGAATAAAAAAAATCTCAATTTAAAAATGTAAGTGATTTATTGAGGAATAAAAAATAAACTATATAAAATCTGCATACTTGCAATATTTATACTACAGAAATAGATTGGATAGTGCATTATTATGCTGATCCAAACATTCCTCTGTCTCTGCTGTATGGAGTCTATATGGTTAATATCAGCAGTACAGCACATTAACATATCAAACACACACACACACACACACACATACTGTACTCCAATGCGGCCTCTAGTGTAACATACAGGACTGCTGACAGGAAACAGATTAGTACTTAATGCAGACTGATGCATCACCTCGATCACGCTCAACACACTCATATTCAGTGTGTGTGTGTGTCACTGCAGCCTAGCGCATCTGATCTTTAGCATTTTTTTAATAACACGCTTTATTTCTTTTTCCGAGATTAAATTTTCTTTTCCATCAGAATACTGTTGGATCAAGTCAGAGGGTCATTTTTTTTACAGTGCAGCGCTCCTAAAGCAAAAGCTCACATTATTTTACAAGAAAACGTGATTAAGACCAACTACAAGCCATATGATAACACCCCAAGAGCGCAGTAAATTACAAAAGCTGAGAGAAAAAGAAAAAGCAACTTATTCGAGTTTAAACCTCCACTGCAAACGACGGACAGACTGTGTGTGTGTGTGTGTGTGTGTGTGTCTGTGTGTGTGTGTGTGTGAGAGAGAGAGAGATGAGGATGAGAATGTGTCTCTTCTGAGGGTCATCTCACAACCTGCACTTTCTCACAACCTCCTGATCTGAGCTCCAGCGTGAACGGCTGATTAAGCAGTTATTGATTAGACTGGCTTGTTAGCATTAACACACACACACACAGCAGAGATTCAAATGGATTAACCAGATGAATATTTCTGCCGCAGACAGGACAGCAGTCGACACATGTCACGACGAACAACGATCAATAAACCTCACGCCACAAACACCATCATCACACTCCACTTCCTGAGGAACAGACCGGAGCTTCCTCAACATATTTCCTTGATCTTTAACAATAAAAGAGTCTGATATGATGGAAACATACTGGAAAGCCAACAGAACTTAAAGGTGCTGTAATTTTTTGACTGTAGTATTGCATAAAAACACAATCAAATCACAATCAAATGTTTGCAGATATTAAATATTCATGTAAAATTTGCATACTTGTTTCTCAGAAAAACAATGCTACAGCCAGTTGTTCTAGTTTGAAATGTGCGTTCCGTGTCGGAATGTCTGTTTTTGTTTTGGTCTAAGTGACTCCGCCCACTACTAATTTACCCAATAACCTAGTATTTCAACACCGCAGGTTGCCAGGTGGTGGAAAACACAGCATTTTGCATTCACGAAAGCCAATAAACTAACTGGGTCAGAGATCGCAAAACGCCTCGGCATCCATCTAAAAAGCTCTATGACCAGAGGAATATTAAAACATGGATAAATCAACTCATCAATTTACCATTCCTTTGTCATCTGCACTCATTCCTGTTTTTGTGTCCTCAATCTGGCAACCCACATGAGCGTTGCGGAGGAGAGGGTGGGAGAAACAACTCTCTCCAGTGTTTTCAGTTTGGACTGCAGTACCCTTTTCAACTGCTAGTTGTCAATATTACATACTGCACCTTTAATTGTGCTTGATCTTTTGACATATAAGTGGTCATTGTGCTAAAAAAAACATACTACTGTACATTCACATTTTAACAGTTCTACATGTAAAATACTTATTTAATATGCAAAGATGTTACCCAATCACAGCAGTGGGCTTGTACATGTCTTAAAGGAGACACGCAACTTCAAACAGATTTTGAAGAACAAATAAGCAAAAACAGTGTAGAAAAGAATAGTTTATTCTTAAATTATGAGTGCTTTTTAATGTAAAAAATCCCATCAACATTAGAAGTGGACCAAAATCGAACATTATGAAATATTAAAAAATAATAATAAAATCAATACACAACCCTTTTAAAAACATCCTCCTTAGTTCAGCTACTTTTATTCTAAAAATGCATTCTAAAAATATTCTAAAATGATTATTCTAAAAAATATTATTCTAAAATGTTTTCTTCTTATAATTTTGATTACAGTTAATACATAATGAGCATAATTTGCTTTATAAAAAATTAAGTATAATTAGTTTTACATAAAACTACAGATGTCTAGGATATGTATGCATGTGTGTGTGCAAGTTGATATGTTATGTTCATATCAAGTTGATATGATATGTTATGATATGTTCTCGTTTACATAGCTTAGTAAACGTGTGTGTGTGTGTGTGTGTGTGTGTGTGTGTGTGATAGAGAGAGAATTCCTGATCTGTAAAATGCTATTTTCCAATTCTGTCATTCCGGCATCAATATTTTATTGCTAATGTTTCTTTAATAACCAGGAACACAAACACACACACACCACAGTGCTGCTCTTGGATTTCCACAATAACTGTCCCACGCATGCTGCATGTGTCTCAAACCCCACAGAGGTGCTGACCTACACTGCGATTGGGCATCACAGGTGTTTTCAAACCATCATATGTTCCAACATGACAGTGATGACTAACACTCCTGACATCTCACTAGGATTTGAGACGCAGACAAGCACACAAAAGGATTTTAAGCATCAAATCTGTCGTAAAATCAGTATAAACTCAGATTTGACTGTTTACTTTCTTAATCTTTCATCAACTTGCACACACACATGCATACACACTATTGAATTTATATAGAATTTAATAATTTTTTGAATATTATATATATACATACACACACAAAATAAATTAAATTAAATAATTTAAATTAAATTCTATATAGTTTATTTTATTTAAATTATTGTGTGTTTGCGTATATATATATATATATATATATATATATATATATACAGTATATATATATATATATATATATATATACAGTATATATATATATATATATATATATATATATATATATATATATATATATGTGTGTCTCATATTACTAAAATATATTCTTTAATAAAATGTTAAAAAATAACACATATATAGTTATAAAGTTAAGCAACTTTAAAATATTAAATCCATTATAAATTAATTTTGCAATCTTTATAAAAATTTTTAAAAAATCCTTAAACAACTGAAATTCATAGATACATCATGGATTAACTATGTGGATTAAATCCTTTTCTATATTTTTACTTCTTATATATCCTGTTTGAGTGGAAAATATGTCAAATTACAGAAGTAAAATGAATTGCGAACTCCATTGTCAATTACTTTAAAATTACGTAGAAAACGTCTTTGCTTTACCAGGCCTTCAGGAGTTCAGCTTTATTGCATTAGTGAATTGAAATAAAAGCGTTTTTTTAACTGGACTGGTTCTAGATCACTGAGAATGTGGATCCAACCGGTTCTAGATCAGCGCGTGTCTGGACAAGCAGATGGCCGTGTGTCTGGACGGTGAGCGTTGAACAGTGCTCTACTGACACGTCCCTCAAAACATTTCCAAAAAACACTCACGCAGCATTCCTGGCAACATCCAGAGCCGACACCATCTGCCTCCACATGCACATACAGCACTGAATAAATGTTATTGAGGGACACACGAATCACAGAGCCATGAATAACATATCAGCAGATGACATCATCATCATCATCACAGCATGATATTCAAACAGCTCTTTCTGCTCCATTGTTTCTCATCGAAAGCAACATGATCACAAAGAGAACACATGAAGCTGAAGATCCTGCTTCTCAGATGTTTCTCCTGAGACTTCAAATGTGTCTCTTCTAGAGTTTCAGAAGAGATCTAAACAGATTCTCAAACTGCGCTTAGATTTGCCAAGATCTGAAGGTCAAAGTCTATGGAGATTATTTCTGCCATGGAATAGAAATGCAAGTAGGTAATTGTAACCTTTTTATCTTACAATTGTGAGAAAAAGGTCAGAATTGTAAGAAGTAAACTCAGAATTCTAAGGAAAAAAGTCAAAATTGCAAGATGTAAACTCAGAATTCTGAGAAAAAGTTAAAAATGTGAGATGTAAGCTCAAAATTCCAAGAAAAAAGTCAGAATTACAAGATGTAACCTCAAAATTCTGAGAAAAAAAGTCTGAATTGCAAGATGTAAACTCAGAATTCCAAGAAAAAAGACAAAATTGTGAGACGTAAGCTCAAAATTTCTGAGAAAAAAAGTCTAAAAAAGAAGTAATATCTAGATGTAAACTCACAATTATGAGTTTATTATGAGAAAAAAAATCTGAATTGTGAGATAAGAAGTCACAATTACCTTTTTATTTATTTATTTTTAATCTGTAGCTGAAATAAAAGAAGAATTGCAAGATGTGAAATCAGAATTCTGAGAAAAAAAGTCAAAATTGTAAGGTGAACTCAAAAAAATGAAAACAAAAAATGAAGTCTGAACTATGAGATATAAACTCACAATAAGAAAAAGGTCAGAATTGTGAGATAAAAAGTCGCAACTACCTTTTTCCAGAGATCTCAATATGAACTCTTTATAACATTTCTCATAACTTTTTTTTTAAACAAATACATTATACAAATATATACAATATTTTCTGTTTTCTCTGTGAATTACATGTGAAGAGAGAGGTTTAGATGTGGAAGAGCCAAATCCACAACACACTAACAAATCACATACTAAATAAATGAATTAACAAAATTAAAAATACAAGCTTCAGGCACACATCTGTCATTCTCTCACTTAACAAAATATTAATCTGGATAAATAAATAACTAAACAGATCTCCTCCTGGGACAGTCACTGCTCTCTTCCTCTCTCATGAAAATATTACTCCATCTCTGAAAAATGGAGTTCAATGTCTGATACAGTCCAGATGTTCAAATCTGCATCTAAACGATAATACATTTAACTTATGTTGAGGATGATAACTGATGGTCCAAAGAAAACAGATTCAAATGTACATGAGCATCATATGCTAGAAAATAAAATACTCAAATAACATTTACATTTGACCCAGTTCTAAATATTTTCCACAAAACAATACACACATAACATATATGCATGCTGAATTTCATTGTAATGTCTATTTACATACAGTCAGCATTTGCACTGAATAAGTTTTAAGTTTTATTTTTATGATGGAGACCCTGAGAAACCCTTCCAGTGAGTCTGTATGTCTCTCTCTCTCTCTCTCTCTCTCTCTCTCTCTCTCTCTCTCACACACACACACACACACACACTCACACATCTGTCATGTTCCCATCACTAACATGACTTCTTCATTCACACTCTGTCACCACAGCCACACTAGAACCCACCTGTTTGCTGAGCTGTCAGTCATCTGACATCATCTTTAACTGGCACAAACAGGTGCCCAGCAGGCACCAGACGTCTATGTAACGTCAGGTTGACGTTGGACATGACGTTGCATTTTGGTTGAAAATGAAAATCGGGTTGACGTCGTTGACTTAACGTTGGATTTTGGTTGCACAACCTAAAAACAACAAAATCTCAACGTCAAAATTTCACCAAATATCAATGTCTTATGATGTTTTGTGCCTGTTGTGTATCTTCTGGGTGGGTTCTACACTCTAAAAAATGTTGGGTTAAATACAACCCAGCGCTGGGTAAAATATGGACAAACCCAGATTGGGTTGCTACCCAGAAGGTTAGGTTAAACATTTAACCCAACTGTTGGTTGAAAACAACCCAATCGTTGGGTATGTCCATATTTTACCCAGTGCTGGGTTGTATTTAACCCAACATTTTTTAGAGTGTAGTGTGGCCAAGGTGAAGAATCTGATTCTGACTCTGTCACCTTGGCAACACTAGAACACACCTGTTTGCATCAATTAAAATGATGTCACATGACTGACAACTCAACAGACTAATCACTGATTTCCTGTTATAGTTTTTGTTAGACTTTATTTTTATATTTTCATTTTTCACTTTAAATTCAGTTAAAGTTTTTAGTAATTATGTTGTGCTCTTGTTATTTTAATTATGTTTTTATCATTTTTATTCATTATTTTTTATATTTTTACCATCATTTTTAATTTTTATTTATTAGTACTTTAAGTTAAACTAAATGAAAATGAGAAATGTTGCTTTGGAAACTAACTGAAATGAATTTTTTTTATTTTTATTTCAATTAATGTTTATTTTATTTCAAGTAACAAAAATAACTTGAAAAAAAATGTTTTACAGTTTTAGTTTACTATAATAACCCTGTGGTAAACAGAGCATGATCATGTGATGCAGAGAGGCAAAAGTCATGAGGTAGCAAGTTTACCTGTATTTACATCAGTCCAGGGGTCTTCAGTTTGGTTGGTTTGCCAGTTATTGTTTGATCTCACACTATTTTTTAAGGAAAAATGAAAATGTGTGAAAAGAAAAGTTTAACCTAACGAACAAGTATGCACACCATTCTTGATTATTTAATGGCTTTGTGACCAAAATAAAGCATGCATATTCATTCGAATACAATATGCAACATGCTCCATCTTTCAATGCACCATGGGGTCCTTGGCTTAAAAACTGTAGGTGACCCCTGCTTTTGTCAAAGTCATGTCTGTTGTGTCTTGTGTGTTTCCCCCTCCATGCCCTTATTTGGTCCTTCCTGTTCCTGACCTCGTCTAGTTTGATTGTTAATTATTTCTTTCTGGTGTGTGTGTTTAATTATCGTGTGTATTTATTTCCTGCCTGTTCTGTTCATTTTCGTCTGATCTACTCGTTACCCCCGGTGTTCCTGTGTGTCCCAGCCTTGCCTTGTTTTGCCCTGTCTGTTTTGGATTTATAAAGCTCAAGACTGTATTTTAAGTTCATCCTCGTCTCCTCGTTTCCCTCGTGTGTGTGCACCGTGACAGAAGACCCAGACCGGACAGTAAGCGGTGCCCCTTCACCTCGTTTTGTTTTGTTTGTTTTTTGGAAAGTTTTTATTTAGTTCTTGTCTGTCTGTCCCGCGGCTTGGAAGTCGCCGCTCGTCAACCCGCCCTAGCCTGCTAATAAGGCGTAGGAGTTAGGCGGGATCGTCGTGAGTGCCGCGAGTCCGCGGCTCCCTCAAGCCCGCTGTCCACGGGGATATCCTGCCGCCGTCCGCGGCTCCCTCAAGAACCAGCTCGCCGCTCACCCGAGCACGCCTCCATCTGTGGCTCACCCAAGCCCGCCGTTCGCTGCTGACTCAAGCCCACCGGCCGCCGCTGACACCAGTTCCTCAGTCACGGCCAGGAGTGCCGTTCCCAGCCTGACCGGTGTCTAGGCTTTTTTAGTGTCGTGTCCACAGGAACATTTTAATTATCCAGCCGCCTGCCTCCCCTGATGTTGATGTAGAAGCGGTTCCTGGGAAACACTTTGAGGGCCCCTGACTCCAAGTCCAGCCCAGGGAGGGCTGTGGATCTCACGTCATGCCCAGAAAGAGGCCTCAGATTCCGAGCCTAGTCCAAGGAGGGCTTCTGTTCCTGTGGATTGTCTTGTCCCTGTTTGTTTTGCCCATGGAGGGCATCTGTTCCCGAGTTCAGCCCACGGAGGGCTTCCTGTGCCTGAGTCGAGCCCTATGAGGGCTCCTGTTCCAGAGTTCTGCCCGTAAGTTCCCCCAAGGAATTTTTTTTGGGGGGGGGTACAAGCAGATCCGGCTGTAGTGGCCGGGCTGAGGGGACCAAGGCCTCGGTCACTAAGACCACCTGCCATGCCCTCCAGAGCTCCCAGCTCCACCATGGCCACCTGAGATCCCTGCACCACCATGGCCTCCTGAGATCCCTGATCCGCCATGGCGCCTGTTCCTGTCTGTTCCGTCCTGGAGGCCCCCGCCATCTTGTCATCCTGTCTGTGTCTGTCCTGAGGGGCCTCCAGAGCACCCCCCCCCCCACCCTCCCCCCCCGGTGGTACTGTTACGGGGGGAGTAATGTCACAGTCATATCTGTCGTGTCTTGTGTGTTTCCCCCTCCATGCCCTTATTTGGTCCTTCCTGTTCCTGTCCTCATCTAGTTTGATTGTTAATTTCTTTCAGGTGTGTGTGTTTAATTATCGTGTGTATTTATTTCCTGCCTGTTCTGTTCATTTTCGTCTGATCTACTCGTTACCCCCGGTGTTCCTGTGTGTCCCAGCCTTGCCTTGTTTTGCCCTGTCTGTTTTGGATTTATAAAGCTCAAGACTGTATTTTAAGTTCATCCTCGTCTCCTCGTTTCCCTCGTGTGTGTGCACCGTGACAGAAGACCCAGACCGGACAGTAAGCGGTGCCCCTTCACCTCGTTTTGTTTTGTTTGTTTTTTGGAAAGTTTTTATTTAGTTCTTGTCTGTCTGTCCCGCGGCTTGGAAGTCGCCGCTCGTCAACCCGCCCTAGCCTGCTAATAATGCGTAGGAGTTAGGCGGGATCGTCGTGAGTGCCGCGAGTCCGCGGCTCCCTCAAGCCCGCTGTCCACGGGGATATCCTGCCGCCGTCCGCGGCTCCCTCAAGAACCAGCTCGCCGCTCACCCGAGCACGCCTCCGTCTGTGGCTCACCCAAGCCCGCCGTTCGCTGCTGACTCAAGCCCACCGGCCGCCGCTGACACCAGTTCCTCAGTCACGGCCAGGAGTGCCGTTCCCAGCCTGACCGGTGTCTAGGCTTTTTTAGTGTCGTGTCCACAGGAACATTTTAATTATCCAGCCGCCTGCCTCCCCTGTTGTTGATGTAGAAGCGGTTCCTGGGAAACCCTTTGAGGGCCCCTGACTCCAAGTCCAGCCCAGGGAGGGCTGTGGATCTCACGTCATGCCCAGAAAGAGGCCTCAGATTCCGAGCCTAGTCCAAGGAGGGCTTCTGTTCCTGTGGATTGTCTTGTCCCTGTTTGTTTTGCCCATGGAGGGCATCTGTTCCCGAGTTCAGCCCACGGAGGGCTTCCTGTGCCTGAGTCGAGCCCTATGAGGGCTCCTGTTCCAGAGTTCTGCCCGTAAGTTCCCCCAAGGAATTTTTTTTGGGGGGGGGTACAAGCAGTTCCGGCTGTAGTGGCCGGGCTGAGGGGACCAAGGCCTCGGTCACTAAGACCACCTGCCATGCCCTCCAGAGCTCCCAGCTCCACCATGGCCACCTGAGATCCCTGCACCACCATGGCCTCCTGAGATCCCTGATCCGCCATGGCGCCTGTTCCTGTCTGTTCCGTCCTGGAGGCCCCCGCCATCTTGTCATCCTGTCTGTGTCTGTCCTGAGGGGCCTCCAGAGCACCCCCCCCCCACCCCCCACCCTCCCCCCCCGGTGGTACTGTTACGGGGGGAGTAATGTCACAGTCATATCTGTCGTGTCTTGTGTGTTTCCCCCTCCATGCCCTTATTTGGTCCTTCCTGTTCCTGTCCTCATCTAGTTTGATTGTTAATTTCTTTCAGGTGTGTGTGTTTAATTATCGTGTGTATTTAGTTCCTGCCTGTTCTGTTCATTTTCATCTGGTCTACTCATTACCCCCGGTGTTCCTGTGTGTCCCAGCCTGGCCTTGTCTTGCCCTGTCTGTTTTGGATTTATTAAAGACTGTATTTTGAGTTCATCCTCGTTTCCCTCGTGTGTGTGTGCACTGTGACCGCTTTAGACCGTATATATAATGCATTATGAACGTATTCTCCATGCATTATTAAAAGCTTTAGGTGTATGACTAGCCGTTATCTGTCAGGACCATTGGTGAAGTGTGCATTCTGAAGATGAACTGAATTATGCAGAACAAAAGAGTGATGGAGCAAGCATTTCATCAATACTGATGCTCATTTGAATTCCGCAGCTGTTCCGCCGAGGATAAAAGACTGAATATTTTTGTACTTCATGACAAAACTTTAACAAAACGCTAAACAGAGAGAACACGAGATCCGGCACCCAAGAGACTCAAGAGAAGTGTGTGTGTGGAGGGTGTTTGGGGTTGGCGGGGGTGTTAGATTAAAAATCTATTCAAAAGATGAGAAAGAAAGGAGTGAAACAATGGCATAGCGAGAGAGGAAATGTTGCATTGATATTAAATCTCAGCGGGCATCACTTCGTTATGTCAATGTATAAATGCAATTGTTTGATCGTTAATATCATTCTTCATTAACTGAATGAACACAGCGCCAGCGTTTCCTTCATTCCCAGCATCCATGCGATGTTTTCTTGAGCATTTTCTGTGAATATGTTAACGTATGTTTATGTAAATATAGTAGACATCGGGAAGTCTCATGTGAGTTCATACTGAATGACCTACAAAGATGCGTGTGCGGGTTTAGTTCACTATAATTAGGGAACAAAGTGAGCTAAATCTGACAAAAACTTCCTTTGGGGAAATGCAAGGACGCCCTCAACAACAACAAAAAAAAACCTCATAAATAAAGCCAATCATTAAGTAAAAATTTTTTTTTAAAAGTTCACTGTCATTTAAGACTTTTTTTATGCATTTGTGTGTAAATGGCTCAAAGTGAAACTACACATACAGTATAATAAATCAATCAGCCTCTTAGAGTTGAAAATATGGAGACAAATCACTGAAACGCATGACCTCTTCTGGCTTACTGATTTTATGAAATGGATTTTATTAAATAGATCTTTAGTCTACATGTAGGCTGTTAGATGCCTTGTAGTGAATTAAAAAATAAATAAACATTTTATATATTTATATATAATGTACACTACTGCTGAAAAGTCTGGGGTCTGTAAGATTTCATTTTATGTTTAATTATAAAAAATACTTTTACTATAAATTTATTATAAAAATTAATACTTTTATTCAGCAAGGCTGCATAATAATAATAATAATAATAATAATAATAAATCAAACTGTAAGCTGTTAAATGCTTTGTAGTGAATTTAAAAAAATAATTTTAAATATATATTTTATATAATTTATATAATGTACAGTATTGTTGGAAAATCTGAAGCCAGTAAGTTTTTTTAAAGAAATTAATACTTTTATGCAGCAAGGATGGATTAAATTGATATAAAGTGACAGTAAAGACATTTAGACTGTTAACGTTTCCAAAAATATGAAGCAGCACAACTGTTTTCAACATTGATAATAAGAAATATTTCTTGAGCACCAAATCAGCATATTTGAATGATTTCTGAAGGATCATGTGACACTGAAGAGTGGAGTAATGATGCTGAAAATTCAGCTTTGATCACAGCAATAAATTACTTTTTAAAACGTACTAAAACAGAGAACAATTATTTTAAATTGTAATAATTTTTCACAATATTACTGTTTTTACTATATTTTTAATCAAAAAGATGCAGCCTTTGTGAGCAGAAGAGACTTCTTTCAGAAACATTACAAAATAAACTAAGCCATATTTATTAATGCGGTTCATCCAATTCAATCCTAGAGCTGAAACTGTCTGTTTTATAAACTTATGTGCTGTATTACGAGTTTACAAATACTCAGCATTGACTTTTGATGAATTTCTGACACATCTCCCTTCTATCACCATCTCAGCTGAAGCGTATAAGTTTGTTTCAAAGGCAGTCACATCTCAGAATGTTCCCTGAGCATTTACTGCCAGCACACACACATAAACAAGATGCGTTTCGACAAACACGCACACTAACAGTCACAGACACACAACCCACTCTCTCCGCTCTTCTTTAATTTTCCATCGCTCTCTCACTCTTAACTGGCATTCACAGTGCGGTGCTTTGAACTAGTGCAGTGCAGGATGGCAGATTACCCATGAGACCCCTGATCAGCTTTGAAGCCCTGCTTTGATTCCCCTCCACACACTGACACACTCCCACTCCATTCTCTCTCTCTCTCTCTCTCTCTCTCTCTCTCTCACACACACACACACACACACACACACACACACACATACTCAGCCTGTGCGACCTCCGTCAATTGACTTCAGCTATTCAGTTGCTACCACAAACCCTAAAGAATCTAATAGCACAGCAACTACCCACAATGCAATTACAGTCCAGAAAAGTCAGAAAAGTGTGAAATTGAGAGGTACGCTATTATTATTTTTTAAAGAAATTCAACTTTTATTCAGCTAGGATGCATAAAATTGATTAAAAGTAACAGTAAAGTCATTTATTATGCTAAAAAAAAGAGTTCTATTTCATATAAATGCTGTTCTTTTGAGCTTTCTGTTGACCAAAGAATCCTGAAAATTCATGTTTCCACAAAAATATGAAGCAGCACAAATGTTTTCAACATTTATAATAATAGAAATGCTTTTTGAGCAGCAAATCAGCATATTAGAATGATTTCTGAAGGATCATGTGACACTGAAGTCTGGAGTAATGATGCTGAAAATTCAGCTTTCCATCACAGGAATAAATTATATTTTAAAGCAGATTTAAATATAGAACAGTTATTTTAAATTGTAATAATATTTTATAATTTTTTCTGTGTTTTTGAGCAAATAAAAGGAGCCTTGGTGAGCAGAAGAGACTTCTTTCTTATTTTTTCATAAAATCAAACCTGTCAGAATGTGCATGCTTAATTATAAGACAGGATTATGTGTGTGAGAGAGAAAAATATTTGTTTTGACAATTTTTACATCTCTGTTAAAACTGTTAAACATGGATGCACACCAAGAGATAAACACACACACTTTCTTTAAAAAGAAAAAATCATCCAAAAATAAAAATCCTGTCTGTTCAAAATTAGTTATTTATTCTGACTTGTGTTTTTACGTATTCAAACTTGGTTTGTTACCAATGACAAGACACAGCATTACTTTTCTCATCTTTAAACCGAGTTCGAATATGCATAAGCACAAAATAGATTTGATTTTTGCTCATACTAACCAATTGAATGACACTGCACAAGTCATATGGACTACTTTTATGATACTTTTAAAAGAATTATACACCCAAAAAGGAAAATTTGCTGAAAATGTCCTCACCGTCATGCCATCCAAAATGTACATGAGATTATTTCTTCATCAGATTTGGAGAAATGTAACATTACATCACTTGCTCACCAGTGGATCCTCTGCAGTGAATGGGTGCCGTCAGAACGAGAGTGAATGAGAGTCAGAATCAGAATGTGATGGATTTGTTTCTTACAAACATGCAGCTTTTCACTTCACAAGATGTTAATTGATGGACTGGAGTGGTGTGGATTACTTGTGGATTATTGTGATGTTTTTATCAGCTGTTTGGACTCTCATTCTGACGGCACCCATTCACTGCATAGGATCCATTGGTAAGCAATGCTACATTTCTCCAGATCTGATGAAGAAACAAACTCATCTACATCTTGGGTGGCCCGAGGGTGAGTATTTTCATCAAATTTTAATTTTTGGGCAAACTATTGCTTTAAAGAGCTCTTTTTTGAACCTAGAAGCCCCTGGTCACTAAATGATGACAGAATGATCATTTTTAGATGAATTGTTCCTTTAAACTGTGCAGATTTGATTCTCAAGTCTCAGCTATTACACATACAGTACAGTAAACTAGAGAGAGGTCGGTAACCCGGGACAGCTCAACCAATGACTGATCAATGCTATGTGAAATGGATTTATGATTTCATAAAGAATAATTCATTTAGACTCGGTACGCACACAGACAGAGCAGAAAGGCCAGCTGTATGTGTGTGTGTGTGTTTGTCCTCAGGGTCAATAAAGAGCCTCTGACCTTACAACAGCTTTTAGCACATTCTCAAACAGAAAGCTCAGTCAGTCTCACAGATCACACTCATCCCTCTTTCATCTGCAGTTGTGTAATGGATGGTGTGTGTGTGTAAAGTGGTAATTCTGTGCAAAGCAGCAGCTGAAATGTCCTGTCAATAGCTGATCGACTTGTAGCGCTCAATAAAACCTGTCAGCTAATTAGAAAGGCACGTGTTTAACGTGGACTAATCAATCACTTTTAACCCCTCAGACAGACACACACACACACATTGACATTGTGATGTTACACGTCTAGAATAGGTGATCTGCAACCATACATACAAGTTTGGGGTCAGTATAGTTATTTAATGTTTCTAAAAAAAATATTTTCTGCTCAACAAAGCTGCATTTATTTGATCAAAAATACAGCAAAAATTGTGAAATATTATTACAATTTAAAATAGCTGTTTTCTATATGAATATAGAGTAAAATGTAATTTATTCCTTTGATGAAATCCTTAATTTTCAACATCATTACTCCAGTCTTCAGGGTCACATCCTTCAGAAATCATTCTAATTGCTGCTCAAGAAACATTTCTGATTATTATAAATGTTGAAAACAGTTGTGCTGCTTCATATTTTCTGTGGAAACAGTAATACATTTTTTTTCAGGATTATTTGATGAATAGAAAGCATTTATTTGAAATAGAAAGCTTTTGTAACATTATAAATGTCTTTACTGTCACTTTTGATCAATTTAATGCATCCTTGCTGAATAGAAGTATTAATTTTATCTGATTATGAAAAAAAAATCTCTCTTGATACAAGTTGTGTGTAACTTCACCTGTATTCAGTAGTGATGAGAAGATCAGATGATTTTACTGACTCGTTTTTAAATCTCATTCAGCCAAATGAACTAATGTCTATTGAAATAATTTCATTCATTTGCCAGATTTAAAATATTTCAGTCACTAAATTCTCCAAATATGTCCACATGTGCATCTTTGATCATATTTCTAAATTAGGAACTCATTATGCAGCCTCAGTTTTGAGAAACATAAATTCCCTTGTCATGTGACAGACACTATGAACAAATCATTCATGAAAGACCATCACTAATAAATTACACACTCCACATTTAAACAAAAAAGCGAAAAAAGAGGAAACACTTCGGAGAATAAAATGAACTAGTACACTTTCCAGGTAATCGTAATATGTACTTTAATTTGGAATGCATCAATTTCGTACACTATTTAAAACAGAGAGTATCTGATTTTGGGATAGGGAGAAAAAGACAAAAAGGAAATGAGAGTGAATCTGTGAAAAGAGTTAATTAACAGCGGGTCATTAAGATGGTGATGCCTCGTTAAATACATTATCTTGACCTTGACAAACACACACACACCATCTGAGGGCCTGAGGGCCTGTTCATGCTGAATATCCCAGTTAGTTTAGATCCTTCATTCTTCTGGTTAGAAACACAGCGACAATTAACCAGAGAAAATATTATTGCTCAGGGGAATTAATGTTCTCATTTACTTCTCATTTTAGTCTCAGATTAGTTTCTGATGCTTCTTCTAAAATAAAAACATCCATCCAAACTATATATAACACTTTTGTTAATTAAAATAAAGCAAAACTAAAAGAAAATATAAATATTAGATAAAAACTATATATATATATATATATATATATATATATATAGTTGTGTAATATGCATAAGAATACAATTACCCTGCCTCACTGTTTTATGTATTTAGTTAAAATAATATGTCTAATGGTGTATTATTTTATTTCATGTCATATGGGCAATTATGTAACTGCTACATGTTATTGTATTCATTGTAATAAAGTGGTTTATTAAAGACACCACGCATGTTATTGTATTGTTTTATTGAGAAAGTAATTTATTAAGAAAGACACCACATTATTGTATTTGTTTTATTGAGAATATGGTTTATTAAGGAAGACACCACACATTGTTGTAACTGTTTTATTGAGAAAGTAGTTTATTAAGAAAGACACCACACATGCTATTGTTTTAACCATTTATTGAAAAAATGTTTATAACATGTATTAGCAAGAGTATAGCTAGAGATGAAACATGTATTAGCAAGAGCGTTGAAGAAAAAAGAAGGTGGACAGTACCTCAGCTGGTGTGTTTCAGACGAAGAGTAGAAGACAGCAGAACAAAGAATCTGAAGAAGAAAAATGAGAAGATGCAAAGCCTTTTATAAACAACTTCTGAGGGGATTTCCAGTATGATGTCATCAGATGCTGCTTCGAGACCACCTGAAGAGCCTCTCCGGCACCAGAACCATCGCTGATATTGCCTTGAGCAAAGAACTTTTTCATATTTATACTTTATCTAATACTTATATACAGTAGTTGTAGAATATTTGTACTGCTTACTTACTAATTTTAATAATAAACTGACTTGTATTTATATAACACAAGTCTGCCTCCCCTGGCATTGATTTATAGTTAAGCCAGAACAGACCACGGAGAAGTCTTCTGTGACCTGTTTTGTAAGTATGAACATAGAAGCTTATGAGATAGGACAGATTTGACTTACTTTACCTAACCTGAGAATAAATAAAATAAGGTAGAAGGTGTAGGAAATTTAGCACCATGAAACTATATATATATAGTTATATTATATATTAATACTGAGATCCCTGACTTTGGGATTCTGGCCTTTCTGAGCACAGTTTGAGACATTATGAAAGTCTAGAAGAGATATATATGAGATTACTGTGGATTTTTACTCAAGAGAAATATCTGAGAAACAGGAGATTTCAGTAAATGCCTCAATTTTTGCTATCAAGAAACAATTGATATTTAATGAGATGTTGTTTGTTATATTCTCTTCCTAAAGGTACACACTTACACCTCAAACAAACCCTGTGTGTGTGTGTGTGTGTGTGTGTGTGTGTTTCATTCGTCAGTGTGTGGCATCTGTCAATGTGTCCGACCGGATGGGACTGTTACCTTGGAAACAAATCTGTCTTTGATTTATCAATGCTATCAATGACAGGGGTGAGTTTACTGTTGTCCTGATCAAACACACACACACACACACACACACACACACACACACACACAAACACAGCATCAGCCATATGGATCTGTGTCAGCAGAAGCACAAGACAGAGACACACACTTTCTATGTGGGATGGAGGTCAGTTCCTCCTGTGCGATTTGTGTGTGATACACCGATGCCAATCAATCACCATTCAATACAAACAGAGATGGTCATGTAATCAACCAGGACAAGGATTATGATTGTAAAGGGCTCATCTTGATAACATAAAGTAACTTTGCCTGTATCTTTTTTGTAAGTTTCTAATCTTAGAGTTTAATTTTGCGTTAGAAACCACAAGAGGGAGCCACAACTGGACTCTCCTGTTTATTGAATGATGTCTATGATCTAACATTGTCATTTTTACAATCAAACTTTCTCAGCAGAGAAATTACAGAGAGTATCTGATACAATGTACACTTTCAAGAAGGAACTACTTTTTAAGCACTAATATGTACCTCTGAGACACTCATACGTAAAAGATGTACTGTTTAGCTTCATAGGGGACTGTTATAGCTTTGTACTTTTTTTAATAAGGGTACTTTTTTATTTTATTTAATTTTTTTTATTTTTTTTATTTATGTATGATTCAGAAATCAAAACTTCCTTGTTAATCCAAAAACAGATTATATTGAAACCACCTGACAAAATGACTAATTTTCTACTTTTTCTACTATTTTGTATTATTTATGTTCCTATAGTACTTACTAATATTTAGAATTTCATTTTTATATTTCAAGTTTTAATTTTACTTTGAGTTTTAATAATTTTGTTTTATGCTATTGACTTTTTTATTTTTTTGTTTTAAATGTTTCTATTTAATGTTTTTATTTTTCTATTACTTTTATTAATTTTTGTTTCAGTTTTACTTATTTTAACAACTTAATTTTAACTTAATTTTTTTAAACTTGTTTTTCATCTAAAGTTTACATTTGTTTTTATTTCAGAATTATTTTAATTACAGATTTTTTTCTTTTAATTGTTATAGTTATAAATAGTTTTAGATACAATTAACAACACTGGTAACCAGAAACAGACAGTTTCAGACAATAGTAATTAAAAAAGAAAAAGAGTTATATATGTCAAAAATATATCAGAAATAAATAAATATACAGTTACACTGTAATATATGATTTTTCTACGTTGTAAATAAAACAATGATTATTTGAGTATGTTTTAGAAGAAATACTGTTTCAGTTTTTCTACTTCAAAATTTCATATGTAATTTGTTGTTTATTTGTGATTATTTGTGAAATTTGCTAGCAATTACTGAAAATCTAAAGTATTTTTGTTCAGTAGATTGTGTATTTTAATCAAAATTTGTGTAAAAACTAAAATATGTTAAGTTTTGGCCACTGAAATCAGCGTCAGGAGAGAGTGAGTAGTAATATGGCAGTAGAGCACTGGTCATGTGTGTGTTCGTCTCTCATGATCACATGGTCAGCGCTGCATCGGGGTCAGATTAATCCAGCGGTGCATAATCTCAATCCTAATCCCCGTCTCTCACAGATCACACACACACACCTCCTTATATAAGAGAATGAACGACTGAATGGTGGATATGGACAAATAAAAGACAAATAAAAACCATCTCTAAGTTCATCACAGATCTTTTGAGCAGAGGGCATTTAATGGGGCTGACAGATGTGACGCTAGCATGACACGTGTCGTGTCTGTGACATGTTTGCCTGTAAGACCTCAAAAAACATCCAGGTTGTTTCAGGTCAGGTTTATCAGGCAGAACCAAACAACAGATTTAGTCATATGCTGTTACTATATTTCAAATTATTTAAGTGTTTCCAAGCAATATTTCACCTAATAATATTTATATATAATGCTTATATAACTATTAATTAGATATTGTGTATATGTATAATATTTATATTATAATAATAAAAAATAAAATAATATAAAAATACATATAAAAATATATTTTTAATTTCACAGCAGAACAGTAACAGATTTAGTCCCATTCTTAAAGAAATATTTCAGGTTATTAATGTGTTTCCAAGCAATATATATATAGTTTGCATTAAGACATTATACACTGTTACATTATTTACACTTTTTTGTAATCCTCATTATTGTAAATAGTGATTATCATTTGAGGCTCATTACTACTATACAATTTATTCCATTTTAATATAATATTAACCTATTTGTACCATAACCATAATTTAACCATAATTTTTTTTAATTTAAATGTATTATTTATTTTAAAATGTAATGCTTTTTAGTACATATACTCAATATTTAAAATCTCACATGCAAACTTTACTAAAAGTGTTTAGAGAAGAGGTTTAAATTTGTTTAACTCAACAACACACTGAAAACAACCTGTTATATTCCCAAAAAATATGCGCTTATTAAATACATATCAGTGTATTTTAGTATTATTTATACACTATTAAAATGTTTATCAATTTATTAAAACCAAGTTGCCAAAATGACTAATTTTCTACTTCTTTTTTTATTAATTTTTATTATTTTATTTATTATTCACTACTACAGTTACTACAGTATTAGTTTCAGTTTTCATTTCACAAATTTTGTTATGTGCTTCTGTCATTATGTTATTATTTTTTTAAAATTACTAATTAGGTTTAACATCAATTTTAAAAACATTTTTGTTTAGTTTTTCATCTAATATTCATGTTTTATTTTATTTGAGATATTTTTTATTTAATAGTTTTAGTTAACGATAATAACCCTGGACGCCCCATAGGAAAAGTTGCAGCACATCCGGCCGTCACAGAAGTTGCACGAGTGTTTTAGCGTGTGTTTGGGGTGTGCACTGACGAGACGGACAGCTGAATAAACCCAACAGACACACTGACATCATCACCACCTCGTTATCATCTCTCACACTTGGCGTACCTGACAGTCAGGTGATCTCTCCTGACACACACAGGCACAAAGGATCGCCTGACTTCCTCTCAGATCAGAACCGTCCTGACACGCCTACAAGGACACAAACACACACACACACACACACACACACAAAAACACACAGAGGGCATTCCCAGCAGGCCTGTCCAGATGACCTTGGTTATCACAGCGTGTCAGGAAACATGAACTCACACTCACACGTGATGAATCTTCTGATGAAAGTCTCAGCACTTGATTGAAACGAGAGCACATGTTTGTGCGTGTGCGCCTGCGGTGTTCGCTGTCAAACCTCTGCTGTGGAGAAGGTGATACTCGCTCTGTCTGTCTCTCCATCCTGATCAATCATCTCGTCTGCTGGAGAAAAAGGCAAAAGAGAGGGAATGTGTGTTAGAGGGACAGAGGAGATGACAGGCCGCGATTCCACTGCACAGACTTCAAAAGATCACAATGTGTTCTCACATGACAAAGAGAAACTTCATGAAGATTTGCCAAAAGTTAAAGCATGGACTAAGGCGAAGAGAGGGATTTGACAGAAACATGCACAGCATTTACTCTACCCTGATCAATCACTGAGTTGTAAAAATAGTGATAATAAAAATAAATAAATAAATAAATAAATAAATAAATAAATAAATATATATATATGTATATATACATATACATATACATATACATATATATATATATATATATATATATATATAGCAGTCTATCAGCGGAAGTTAAAAGTAGCTCGTAAGTGTATTTACTTGTCTCATTAGTGTTTAGCGCAGTTGCCGTTGCTAGGAAACGCCTGTTTTGTTTACTGAGTGGAGATGTGCTGAAATCGCGTTTGGTCTCGTACTGTATGGCATACCTTGTTAGTGTCTGCGCTTGCGTGGCCATTTATTGTGATTAACAGGAAAGTGCGTCCAGCTGAATTAAATTAGTGTTTTGATTAGACGGGTATAAAAAAGGTTATTATTCCGCGGCAGCAGTCGCGGCAGCCCTCGTGTGAAGCCCTCCTCGTGTGAAGACCGAAGTGTGTAAAGGCCATAGACTCTACCGAGCGACTCCACCGGACAGGGACACCGACAAGGGATAAGTATCGCTTTTCATTTATTCTCTTTCCTATTACTTGTTTCACTTCTCTTTCAGATTTTATAACCATTTTTTTACTTGTATGTTTGGCACAGTTATTTTTTTAGGATTACTGTTAAACTAATGTAGTTTGATTTGTATATGTTATCTATTTTAATTTTAGTTACAGTTGTAGTAACGTTTGTCATTTTATTAGTTTTTTTCTATTATGTCTGTATAAGTTATTTATTAAGTTTTAGTTTTATTTAATTTGAGTTATTTTAGTACTTCAACAAACTACAAGGAAATGAAATAATATTGAATTTATGGATATGTGTGTGTGTGTGTGTGTGTGTGTACATACACGTAGTTGTTTTTGGTGTTTGGCTTAGTTTTATGTTAGAATCATTATTACACTCTCATACCTTTTGTTCTCTTAATATTTTGAATTGTTTGTAGCTTTATTTTGTTTTCATTTAAATGTTAAGTTTAGAAATTGTCATATGCATTTCTCATTTTTATTTATTTATTTGTTTATTCTTAATGTATATATACTATTTATAAAGTTTTAGCTTTTAGTTTTGGATCAGTTTTAGTTGTTTTAATACTACAATTGATTGTTTCTGTTGTCCTCATTTGTAAGTCGCTTTGGATAAAAGCGTCTGCTAAATGACTAAAAGTAAAGTAAAGTAAAAGTAAAAAATGTATGATAAAATATATATAATGCAATAATTAAATTATTGTTATAAATAAGATCAATTAAATATTCATAACAAAAAATAAATAAAAATATGACATTTTTAATATAACAATTTGTATTTATAATTTTAATAATAAAAATAGCATAATTTTATACACTACCATTCAAAAATAAAATTTTGAGTTGGCAAGATTTTTTTATGTTTTTGAAAGAAAAACCTGTGAAAACCTTAAAAACAGTAATATTGTGATATAATACAATATAATACAACATAAGCAAAATATAATACATTCTATGCAAGCTAAAATTTCATCTTTTTCACCAATTTAATGTTTTCTGAATGTCATCTGGGACAGATGAGGTCTGTCTTACTGTCAATTCAAGCTTGAGCTTCTCTCAGGATATCGTCATGAGGAACTTTTATCATCAACATTTGATGTATTCATCACTTACATTCAGTTGCCTCAACACACTTACAGCAGAGTCACCTTGCACTGACATTCACCCCACCATAAGTGCATGCACTCGACTCCTCTACAACCACAGACGTGTGTGTGTGTGTGTGTGTGTGTGTGTGTGTGTGTGTGTGTGTTATAGGACATGTTCACAAACAGATTATTTTCATATGGGGAAGAATCAGCTTTGATACTGTTTACCAAAAGAATCAAACAACACTTGCAATGAGAGAGAAATTATTAATTGAAATGGTTAACATATTTTTTTCATGTCTTTACAGTTCCAATATATAATAATAATAATAATATTATTAATAATTAATAATTAATATCATAATAATAATGCATCTTATCCCCTTAGTAATGCATAAGTGGGAGTAGAGAGGGATGATGGGTATAGAAGCTTGTTTCTGCCATGGGATAAAAAAATATTGCAACTTTCTTGCTCATATTTCAGACTTTTCCCCTACACAATTCTATCTTTTTTCTCGCAATTCTAAAAAAAAGTCAAAATTGCTAGATATAAAGTCAGAACTTTAAGATATTAACTCATAATTACAAGACAAACTCAGAATTGCAGTTGTGAGATAAAAATTCGCAATTACCTTTTTCAGTTTTTATTCTGTGACAGAAAACAGAAAAAAAACAAAAAAAAAAAACAATGTAAATTTGCGAGATGCAAACTCAGAATTTTGGGAAGAAAAAAAGTCTGAATTGTATCTTGCAATTCTGTTTTTTTTTTCTCTGAAATGTGCTAAAAAAAACCCCTGAAGTGTGAGATAAAAAAAATCACAATTATCATTTTCTTTTTCTTTTTTAATACCATGGCAGAAACAGGCTTCCGTAGATGAATTTATTGGATTTTAGGTAAGTTTAAAATGTCCCAGCTAATAAAAATACATTATAAGAACATTTTGCTAATGTTCACGTTAAGTTATAAAAACATAATTTATGAATGTTCTCTGAATGTTTTTTAAATGTTTTACAAAGCGTTTTGGAATGTTAATGGAATGTTTCAATGTATCATTTTGTTAACATCTTGGAATGCTACTTTTGAATGATCACTGAACATTCTGAAACAAGTTTAAAAAAAGTTAAAAATATTAGACGAATGTCCAGCTAAAATGTTTAAGGAAAAACTTTCCATGGATGATGTATAAACAACGTTTCTAAAGACCAGATAACCTTGCCAGAACACTCTGAGAACGCTCACTGTTAGCTGCCGTATTTCAGGTGAGTTTAAAAAGAGACACACACACCTTCAGGGGATCTGAATACTGTACGTCCACATGTGTCTCTGCAATTAAAAAAACAAAACACTATTATGTGTGTGTATGAGATGAAAATGACAGAATATCTAGCGAATGCCACCTCCCACATCAGTGTGTGTATCCTAACTAGAAACCTGCTTTACTGTATTGGTGTGTGTGCAGCTTGTTTTGTTGTGGAAAGTCTGTTTAAACCAAGGGAATGTTTGATCCCAGCCAATTTAGAGGCCTTTACGAAAGTTTGTGTGTGCGTGTTCGCCAACAGATGTAAAATATTCCTCCTCCTGCGCTAATTATCAGCCCTGAACTGCAAACAGAGACAGACCACATGTGTGTGTGTGTGTGTGAGTTTCGCTTCTCTCCTCAGGCAGGGACGCCCTCTACATTACACAATCCTCTACACACACACCATAACCCAGAATTTATTTAATTAACAGCAGCTCAGGCCCAAAACTAATGAGCTCTGTGTGTGTGTGTGTGTGTGTGTGTCAAAGTGAAGGAATCTAGTAGAGGAAACACACGCTCTGAAATCTAAATGCTACAGCGAGTGAAATCATTAAACTCCAGAAAGAGTGACAGAAGAAAAAGATGAAATGATGAAGAGGATGGTGGGGAAGGATGAAAAGAAAAGGCAGTGTGTGTGTGTGTGTGTGTGTTTGAGAGATTATTTAAGTACAGGTTCTCTGGTGCAGTCATTCAGGGATGAGGCAACTATTTGAAACTGCTCCCAGATTTTAAATGAGCGAGAGACAGACAGAGAAAGAAAGAGAGAGAGAGAGAGAGACAGGGATGGTTAGTGATATTTATTCTAAAGCCAACAACATACTAAAGCACACAGATGTAAAGCATAATGTAAAATATATACATGTGAATGTAAATGTTTTGAGCTAATTCATTTTTCGGTGTGTTTTGAAATTCATAACGCATTGCATGAACATGTTGCATTCTCAGCATGGCCACATAAAAGTCTCTCTTGCTCACCAAAGCTGCATTCATTTGATTAAAAATACAGTAAAAATTGTCAAATATTATTACAATTTAAAATAACTGTTTTCTATTGTAATATATCGTAAAATAAAATTTATTCCTGTGATCAAAGCTGAATTTTCAGCATCATTACTCCAGTCTTCAGCATCACATGATCCTTCAGAAATCATTATAATATGCCTTTGCTGCTCAAGAAATATTTCTGATTATTATCAATGTTGAAAACAGTTGCGCTGCTTCACATTTTTGGGGAAACTGTAATGCATTTTTTTTTTTTTCAGGATTCTTTGATGAATAGAAAGTTCAAAAGAACAGCATTTATTTGAAATAGAAAACTTTTGTAGCATTATAAATGTCTTTGCTGTCACTGATAAATTTAATGCATCCTTGCTGAATAAAAGTAATTGCTTACAAAACAAAAAAATCTTTCCCACAAGGAAATGAGGAATGCATGCTTGCACTGCGTCATGAATTTCATTTAATTCACCATAGTTCTGTTCAAACTGACCTGTCTCTTTTTTTACACCCTCAGAACTGATCTTAAGCATTGCTTTCCATCAAATGCCTCACTTGTGTAAAAAGAATCCTTTGTGTTCACATGTCTACATGTGCATATGGCCCTAAAAATATGCATTAATTCACAGAGAAAGGTGAACAACTGTGGGATTTTGTGTGCAAGTTTTAGTATGTAAGTGTGTATATATGCAAAATGCAGAGTGTTTACTATGCATCACAGTGACACTGACAACATAATCACCATCTGAATCAATCTCTCTTTCTCAAACACACACACACACACTGAACTAGGCCGTTGAGTGCATAACACTCTTGTTTGCTCTGGTTCATGTCACATCAGTTCTTTCTTTTCCCAACAGACTAAAACACACACACACACACACACACACACACACACACACGTGGCCGTGTGCTGGAGGAATAATCCATCATTCTCAGGTGAGCGCAGGTTCAGCACTCTTTCTCTTACATGCTTTATACATACAAGTTCCTGGACTGCATTAGCAGATCAGATTCAATCTTTCTGTCTAGGAAAGAGAAATCACAAACAAGATCTTTATTATCACAATTCTAGATGGTAGAAATATTGTAAAACAATGTTACTTTGTTGGCATTAATTATAGGCAATACAACATACAGTACACTGAAATATTTTGAAAAGTTTTATTTAGAAATTTCTAGTAAATTTCACAAATAATTACAAAGAAACAGCAAATTAAATGTGAAGTTTTAAGTAGAAAGACTGAAATAATACTTTCTTGTAAAACATACTCCAATCTCTAATCTTTGTTTTGAAAAAAAAAAAAAAATTTTTACAGTGTATTACCATGATGTATAAATACAGTACAATTTAAATAATATACTATATTATTTTAATAATATCTCTTTTGCTACTAAAAAAATAAGGCTGTAAAAGAGACAAGGATTATTGGAGTATGTTTTATAAGAAATTTATAAGAAATTCAGTCTTTCTGCTTCATATTTTCACTTTTAATTCAGTGGGTTACTTTTGTAATTATTTGTGAAATTAACTAGCAATTTCTTAGTGAAAACTGTTTCCACGCACAGTTTTTTCTGTGTATCTGTATTTTTTAAAAATACTTAATTAGTGCTTAATTGCCATGGGAATAATGTCACAGATTAAAAATCTTAATGGTCTTAAAAGAGGCTTATTTTCTCCATGCAGAAAAAAAAAATTTATTTCTATTCCAAACTCTTCTCTCTGTTTGTATATCAACACTTTTCTCATTTCTGTCTATTTTTATCTCTTCTAAAGCAATTTAAAACACAGATCATATTTAAAAGCAGCAGATCTGAGAACTCTATGTCTCTTGAGCTATGAAAGAGCAACTTCTGAGCATGAAAATTTCTAATCAGATCTAGTGAATGTGTTCTCATAAAAAGAAACTAAACTGCTCCAGAACTGCTCAATCAAAGCAGATCCATCAACCGTTAGAGAGGCAGCTTCACAACACTCAAACTCAACTGATCTGTCACCGCTCCACAATGAGAGCAGCTCCAAACCGCAGAGAAGCTCTCTATGCCAATCCAGGATCAGATTTCTATCTGAGCAACTAATGCATGATCCAGACTTTCTACCAGTGCTTTCATAGCACCAGTACAGAAATCTGCTAAAGAACTAGAAAACAAACAGTTCTTAAAAAGGTTCTTCTCAAACTGTAAAACCTGTTTGTATTCTAATTGGAACCTTCATTTTTAGAATCTTTAGAGCATCTTCTCCTTCTAGAATTCTCCTTTGTGTTGTGACTTTGAAGTTTTTTCAAATGTATTTGAGCTGAAATCGATCAGTGCTTCTGTACCTGAGCATGTTGTGTGGGTTGGGTTTCTCGGTGTAAAGAGAGCAGCAAACATCTGGCCAACTGATTGAAAGAGCCCTGTGGACCGCTTTCACCACTAATGAGCGTTTACTGCCTGGAAAACAAACCCACATACACTACAAATACACAGACACACAAACTTAGACAGACAAAAGGACAATGCACATAATGCACAATATAAGGAATAAAGGCTAGTATGGCTGGACGATATAACTAAAATAATATATATATATATATATATAGAAAAAAAAACATATTTATTAATATTTTTCAACCCCTTGAGATATTCAAAAAATAAAAATAATACTGATTATAATTTTGAATGATTTCCATTACTGACTATACATGACTGATTACACACACACACACACACACACACACTAAAATAGCTTAAAAGCATTTTCTTAAAGATTCACAGTAGATTCAAATCTGAAAAAAAAAAACACTAAATAAAAACAAAAACAAAACAAAAAACTTGTTAATTATTATCAAAAACACTTCGGTAAACAAAATTATGAGTTGTTTTAAATCAGAAAAGATAAATGCAGCCTTCCATCACTTGCTCACCAGTGGATCCTCTACAGTGAATGGGTGCCGTCAGAATGAGAGTCCAAACAGCTGATAAAAACATCACAATAATCCACAAGTAATCTACACTACTCCAGTCCATCAATTAACATCTTGTGAAGAGAAAAGCTGCGTGTTTATAAGAAACAAATCCATCATTAAGACCTTTTAACTTCAAATAGCTGCTTCCAGTTAAAATACGAATGCTCTGTCCATAATATTGCTTTTGTCTGAATCAGGAGAGGAATCTGCACAGATCAAGCTCCATTTATAAGACAAAACAGTCCAAAACAGTTCTAAACAAACAAAACAGGAGATCAAATTTTGTTTGTTATTATGGATTATGGACTCATATTTTAGCCAGAAGTAAACTAAGTTAAAATGCCTTAATGATGGGTTTGTTTCTTACAAACATGCAGTTTTTGGCTTCTCAGGACATTAATTGATGGACTGGAGCAATGTGGATTACTTGTGGATTATTGTGATGTGTTTATCAGCTGTTTGGACTCTCATTCTGACGGCACCCATTCACTGCAGAGGATTCATTAGTGAGCAAGTGATGAAATGCAACATTTCTCCAAATCTGATGAAAAAACTAACTCATCTAGATCTTAGATAGCCTGAGGGTGAATACATTTTCAGCAAATTTGCCTTTTTGTGTGAACTATTTCTTTAATGTCCAAATAAAACACGTATTACAAACAAAATCTTCACAAATATATAGGGAATATTTGGTTTATAGCGCAGGACTAATTGCTGCTGGTTTTCAGGTTGCTAGATGTTGCTGTCTTACTATAGATCTGTGTCACACGCAGTCACGTCAACAGCCTTTCTCCACACTCACAGGAAACAGGATATGCACATGACAAACTTTTAAGTGATGAACTTCTCATGGTAGTTTGGTGTTCAGACCTGTTACAAATGAAAGAAAGTGTTAAAGAAAAATAGCAAAAGAACTTTTAAATCCCAAGTCATTTTTGAAGCGGTGACACAATGACACTTATCAACACCTGCCACAAGCCAAAAATCACTCAAAGTCTTTGTTTAAGATCTCAGCGTGCGTGTGGAGGAAAAGATTGGAGAGGTTTATAGCCAGAGAAAAGAAGCCAAAAAACAAATATGGTGAGTAATTACAGAAAACATGGACAAAAACACTGTAGATTCCCCTTAGAATTCAATGAAAGATCAAACGTCTCCTTTGAACAATGTTAGACTGAAGAGAAGCACTATTAATAATATACAAGCATATTTTGTAAAACCAAAACAGAGAAATCACAGAATATCCAGCCTTATACAAATGTTTAACAGATGTAGGCCGTCACACATCAGAATTTGTCTCGCTTTTGTTCTTCTTTAAAGGACTGTTCCACTTCAATGAAACTGCTGTTGATCACAAAAGAAAATAATTGACTTGTTTCTCAGTTTGTAAAAACAAATAAAATCACATTTACAATAATGCACTTACAATGGCAGTCAGGAGGTTTTCAAAGCACAGATATTAGGCTTGCATTTTTGCTTAAATATTTATGGAAGCAGAATAATGACAATAATTTTTGAAACACAAAGCATGCTGAATTCCACAAATCGAAAAAAAGATGCATTGCAATTAACAGTGCTTGCATTTTAATGCCTTGTATTTCCAGGGCTTGCATTTTTAGGTCCTGAAATTTAACATATTTGTTCATTTAAGCTGTGAATATTTAAATTCAAAATATTTCACACACATTTTCATAATTAAAAATTCAATAATTAATTTTCACCTTCCAGAATTCACTTCCAAAATATTCAATCTGTTTAAAAATACGATGTATAATATTCGACAGGCAAACTTCGGTCATTTTATTTCACTTATAAACATGTGGAAATGCTGATTGTGTGTATGTTTAATTCAACATCTTCGCTGTTTCCCGTAGCCTACATGTAAGCAGCTTTCTCTACCACAAAGGAGATTCTAATGCTCTTTTACCCAACGCTGAAGTACAGAACTAACATTACATCTGATGAAGACATATTGCTTTCGGTTGCTTAGTTTCTGTAACTTTGTATCATGGCTTGTGTGACGCTGTGCTGTAATACTGGGGTTCCCCTCATACGTCACACTCCAGGATTCCCCAACGACGCATGACGCGCCTCAGTGAACTGATACAGTGACATAAGACCTCAGATCTCACAATACACTTTACTGGTGATTATGCAAACTATATACAGGCACGCAAATGAGGTCAGAAGAACGCAACGCGCTGCATTTTCATTGCTTTCCCTTACCACTGATCTATAGAGTCGACAGTCCTACAAAGATATTAATACCACGATTAGTTTTAACAGTAAGCAACCACTTTATATCGACATAAAAAAGGAATTCAAAACCACCTAGGTGTATGCTGCAAATGTAAACCAGAGAAAGCATTGATGCGCTATCGCACCCAAGGGGCCGTCTGACAATTCCACCAATTAAAATGACTTTTAACATTTAAAATAACACACTGTCAAATTGTAAAGCTTGTACTGCTCATAGTGATTTACTACAGATGAGATTTTGCCAATACCTCCCTTTATATATATATGTACAGTACACAATTATTTGCATATAAAAGATCCCTGGAAAGTTTTTTTTTTTTTTTCATGTTCCAACGCTGTAGTACGTTGCTAGATACAAAACTGACTTATTACAGGTTAGATTTTGCCAATATCTCCCTTAAGGTATGTACAGTACACAAATATCTTTTTAAAAAAACTACAGTAATTCACCAAAAGGGTTTTTCATGCTCCACAGGTTGTAGTACGTTGTGAAATTTTGCCAATATCTCCCTTACTGTATGTACAATTCACAATTATTTAAAACAAAAACAAAAAAATCTGTAAGACCCCAAAAGGAATTGTTCATGTTCCGAAGGTTGTAGTAAAAAATATTGATGTACTTTATGTACATTAAGGGAGGTATTAGCAAAATTTCACCTATAGTAACTCATTCTAGTCACTAGGAATGTAGTACAACCTTTGGAACATATTAAAAAAAAACAACAACTTTGTGAATTACAGTAATTTCTTAAGAATAATTATATACTGTATGTACAGTGAGGAAGATGTTGGCAAAATTTCAACTGTAGTAAGTCAGTCTGGTCACTAGTAACATACAACATTTGGAACACAGAAAATCCCATTTTGGTGAATTAGTGTAATTTTTTTCTTAAAAATATTTGTGTAGTGTACATACTTAGGGAAATTATTGTCTAAGGCGAGTTATTGGCAATATATATTTAGTCAGTTTGAGTCAATTATTAATTTACTGTAAACATTAATTTGAATAAATTATTGGAATTTAATCATTAAATTTAAATAATTTAATAAATTATTGCTTTGTTTTGGACTGTGGGGTAAATTTGCAGACGGTCCCTAATCAGCAGCGAACATCAAACTTAAAACTACCGCGCTTGGTTTTCTATGGGAGAAAAAAATGGTTTGGTGAAAATTGTTGGTTGTGGGCTCATATTCTGGGCTCATCTGCTTAAATGTACATAATATACAGTAATATATTTTATTAATTAGATGCTGAATTTAATCATTTATTGTCACTGAGGCAACAAACCACGTTAAAGGGATACTCCACCCCAAAATGAAAATTTTGTCATTAATCACTTACCCCCATGTCGTTCCAAACCAGTAAATGCTTCATAAGTCTTCGGTACACAATTTAAGATATTTTGGATGAAAATCGGGAGGCTTGTGACTGTCCCATTGACTGCCAAGTAAATTACACTGTCAAGGCACAGAAAAGTATAAAAAAAACATCGTCCAAATAGTCCATCTGCCATCAGTGGTTCAATCTGAATTTTATGAAGCGACGAGAATACTTTTTGTATGCAAAGAAAATAAAAATAACGACATTTATTCAACAATTCGTCTCCTCTCTGTCTCTCTGTGTCAGCGTAGCACCATTTTGGAGAACATCCGATGGGCGCAAAGTGCGTTCACTATTCTCTGTCATCAGTAACGCATGAATACATATTGTACGTTTATTTACGCTTTGATTTGAACCGAAACCACGTATCCATGTGTTACTGATGACTGTTATTAAACATTCACAGGGGATACAGTCAAAGCAATAAAATACATACACAACCAGAATACAAAACAGTAAATACCTCAATAATAGTAATAACAAAAAAGAAACATAAAGAGAAAAACAAATAAATAATAGTTAGCCTACCATAAACATTTTTTAAAATAAATCAATAAAATGTGTCTGAGTTACGTCCGCTTTGTTCTGATGTCATGCTGACGTGTGCCAAAAAAACTCTCGTGACAGCGAGGCGGCTGTGTCGGATTGAGCAGTCGCGTGCAGTTGCTCTCCACCGACTGCACTGACCAAAAGCATGATGGGAAACAACTTGCTAACGACACAGCTTCATGCTCATTGGTTCAGACAACTGTGATGCTGCGTTCTTTGCTTAAATGTCTTTTTTTTTTTTTTATCTGATTTCATGTGATTGTGAATTTAAATTATGCTTGAATATTCCCAAACACTATGACGATCTCTGTGCGATCTCTGTGTGAAATGTGTGATTGTTGTCATATTTCTATAAAAATCTAAAATACATGTTTGTATTAAAGTAGAAATGGATGATAAATACGCCTTTCGTATGGGATTAAATACCAAGCACTTTGAGTGTCTTGTTCATCATATTTATATTCATATAAAAGCAACAGAACTGAAATTATATCACGTTTATCAGCAGCACAGCGCATGAGTGAGAATAACGTGATATCCGCCTTTGATCTCGTAGGTATCTGCTCCACTTCGAGAGGTCAGACCTGTCTGTCTTGACTGTGCTTATTTCACTCCTCCCCTCACTGCAGCCGCCTGCTCTCGCCTACATTTCAGGCGAGGCGCATCTCAAACAAGCCTGATTGCTGTCATTGCGTTAGTCTGAGCTGCGTAATGCGTTTTCTTTAAACGATTTCTGAGGGAAACAGTGTGAAACCTTGCACGTTCATTCATATTCTACATCTGCTTAACTGTCAGTAGTTCGCATAATCATCAGTAAAGTGTATTGTGAGATCTGAGGTCTTATGTCACTGTATCAGTTCACTGAGGCGCGTCACGCGTCGTTGGGGAATCCAGGAGTGTGATGTATGAGGGGAACCCCAGTATTACAGTACAGCATCACACAAGCCATGATACAAAGTTACAGAAACTAAGCAACCGAAAGCAATATGTCTTCCTCAGATGTTAGTTCTGTACTTCAGCATTGGGTAAAAGAGCATTAGAATCTCCTTTGTGGTAGAGAAAGCTGCTTACATGTAGGCTATGGGAAACAGCGAAGATATTGAATTAAACATACACACAATCAGCGTTTCCACATGTTTATACTGGCCCCGATAATCAAAACTTCTACTTAGCGCTTGCTCCATTTCTGCAAATCAGTTTTTGTAAATGAGTGACTTGATCCACATATAGCCTTCATCAACAGCCGCTTGCGCCACCTGCTGGTGAGCGGCTGACAGCAGCTGGAGATCATGCATCAGTGCTCTACTGCTATTCCTGCGGTTCCCGATGTGCACCGCTGAATTTTCTGCCGAATTTTAACCACTGAATTTGTGGCAGCGAATTTGGAAAGTGAAATAAAATGACCGAAATTTGCCTGTCGAATATTATACATCGTATTTTTAAACAGATTGAATATTTTGGAAGTGAATTCTGGAAGGTGAAAATGAATTATTGAATTTTTAATTATGAAAATGTATGTGAAATGTTTTGAATTGAAATATTCACAGCTTAAATAAACAACTATGTTAAATTTCAGGACCTAAAAATGCAAGCCCTGCAAATACAAGGCATTAAAATGCAAGCATTGTTACAGGGGCGTAGCCATCATTTCAGAAGTGAGGGGGACAGAAATGTTTATATATATATAACGTTACAATATAACATTTCTGTAGTATATATAACCTACCTGTCAAAAGTTTTTGAATAGTAAGATTTTTTTTATGTTTTTTAAAGAAGTCTCTTCTGTTCACCGAGCCTGCATGATCCAAAATACAGCAAATGCAGTAATATTGTAAAAAGCTTTTTACTAAAAACAACTGCTTTCTATTTGAACACATTTTAAAATGTAATTCAGCATCATTACTCCAGTCTTCAGTGTCACATGATCCTTCAGAAATAATTCTGATTTGCTGCTCAAGAAACTTTTTTAAAACTATTATTATTATCAATATTTAAAACAGTTGAGTACATTTTTTTCAGGATTCTCTGAGGAATAGGAGGATCCAAAGATCAGCATTTATCTGAAATAAAAAAGCTTTTGTAACATTATACACTACACCATTCAAACGCTTAGATTCTGTATTATTATTATTATTTATTTTGGAAAAGAAATTATAGAAATTAATACTTTTATTTAGCAAGGATGGTTTAAATTGATCAGAAGTGATGATAAAGACATTTATAATGTTACAAAAGATTTCTATTTCAGATAAATGCTGTTCTTCTGACCTTTCTATTCATCAAAAAAACCTGAAAAAAATTCTGCTCAGCTGTTTTCAACATCATAATAATAATAAATGTTTTTTAAGCAGCAAATCAGAATATTAGAATGATTTCTGAAGGATTGTGTGACTGGAGTAATGATGCTAAAAATTTAGCTTTGAAATCACAATAAATTACATTTGAAAATATATTCAAATAGAAAAGAGTTATTTTAAATAGTAAAAATATTTCTTAATTTCTAAATACTGTTTTGCTGTACTTTGGATCAAATAAATGCAGGCTTGGTGAGCAGAAGAGAATTCTTTAAAAAAAATTAACAATCTGACTTTTCAAAAACGTTTGACTGGTAGTGTATAGGCAATTTTAATTGTTCTCTTATTTCTAGCTTTTAATTGGCTTAGAAATCAGATACACTGCTGGACAATAACCAATAATAATGATTTGTTTATATACTATAAACACTTTTTTATCACATAATAAGGCAGAATAATTGATATACTGTAATAAATACTATGTCAATTAGCACTACATTGTTCATATACTTTATTTATCACCTGGAGATGACTTGAAACACACAAATAAACCATATATTGTCACAATCACATGTTCAATGTCTTCATGTTTCCAAACGTTTCAGTTTTTCTGTGAAAACAACTGTTTTCATATAGCGACAGCTGGAACTTTTGTCCATATTAGGGATCTCCTTTTCTGCACAAGAGCGCCCTCCGGTTTCGAGTATGAATGAAACATACACTGCACGGAGTGTTTAGCGCTCCTTGATGTTCATCTCACCTTATTCTGGGCTTCGAATAAAACATCAGGTCATGCACAGACTATCCTGTCTCTTTGAATTTAAATCTATATTTATTCACACCTTCTTGAAAACCTTTATGCGAACACACTTGCTCGAAAAAGTGCGGGGGGCGAATTTACGTGATATTAAAAGTGAGGGGGCCCCTGCATTGTTAATTGCAATGCATCTTTTTTTTCCATTCGTGGAATTCATCATGCTTTGTGTTTCAAAAACTATTGTCATTATTCTGCTTCCATAAATATTTATATTATTGCTCTACAGACAAATATTTGTCATTTGAGCAGCAAAGTGCATAAATCGTTCTTTTACTAATGGTGCAACTGTAATAAGTAAACAAATTTTATTTAAAGTAAAATTTAACACTAATATTTTCCTGAAAATGCTTTGAAACAATCTGTATTTTATAATATGCTTTATATATAAAGCATAAAAATAAAAAATAAAGTAAATAAACAGTATTTTGCACAGTTATGCTGGTATGCTTACGCTTATAATGCAAAAAATATTGTGATGCATTATACTGTAAATGCAGTATTGTAAATGCAACCTTTGATTTCACAAACTGAGGTTGAATTGATTGTCTTTCGTAAACAATAGTATGCTTTATTTTGTTTGTGTACATGAAAGGCAGTACAAAATATACTACCATGGTGTATAAATACTGTAAAATCTTAATAATATACTACAATATTTAAATAATATAACATATAATGAATGAAAACAGATTATTATATTGTATAAGTGAAAAATATTACATATTATTTCTTCGTACACCATAATTTTTTTTCAAAATTGTAAATAAAACAAATATTACTGTAGTACATTTTACAAGAAAATAAAATTTTTGTAAAGACAAAGCGGTGTTATTTTAGTATCACTGAGATTTTATAGTATTATAGCTTTTATTAACATTTTGAATTAGTATTTACTAGAATTAGTATTCGTTTTAATTTTAGTTTTAGTAATTTTGTTGTGTTTTTGTCATTTTTATTTTATAATTTATTATTATTAAACATGTCCATAAAGTTTTTTTTTTTTTTCTTCAGTTTCTGTTTGAGTTAATTTAGTGCATCAAGTTAAAATAAAATATAAATAAAAAATATTGCCTTGGCAGCTAGTTAAAATAAAATAAGTTTTATTTTATTTTATTTTATTTTATTTTTTATTTTATTTTTTAATTTTATTTAATTTTATTTTATTTGCAAGTTTATTTACAAATGTTTTTCATGATTTTAGTTTTAGTTATATATTATAACCTTGAGACAGAGCTGTTTTTGATATTCATGAAATTATGGCCATTATAAAATGAGACTGGAGACAGAGAGAAAGATGAGTGTGAGAGAGAGAGAAAGAGCGCATGTGTGTGTGTTTGGCACTAGAGCAGGTGCGCTGGGATCTCCTGTGTCTACAGGAACAGCCGGAGGGCTGAGCGTGATGTCTTGATACAGCGATCACACACACACACTCACACACACACACACACACACTCAAACACACACAAACACACACACACACACACACACACACACACACACACACACACACACACACACACACACACACACTCCATGCTTAAACAGGTGCTTTAACAGCCTTAACACTCCCCAAACGATGGCGTTAGAGCCCTGGGCCGTTAGCAATCACACACGACATAAAGACTGATTGTTAATCGCAGTAAGCTGAAGCGTGGTAATGTAGGCTATGATGTCACGCTCACACACACTCACAGTAAGTGACAGTGATGGAGTGTGTGTTGTGTCTGAACAGCAGGGAACATCATTGATAAAAGACTGGAGTAATGCAGATGACTCGACAGGGGTCTGACACACACACACACACACACACACACACACACACAGAGAGAGAGAGCGGATCCGCTCCAAAACCTGGTGAGCTGCCTTGATGTGTTCCCTACATAGCCAGCATCCTAACTAAAGAAGCGGTGACTGATTTGGAACAGGCCACAAGACAAATAGTGCTTCAAGCTCTAAATTACTCTCTAATAAGCAAGAAAATACACTGCATACACAAATATTGCAATGGTTCATTTTAATAAGGTCAAACAGGATTTTAGTCGATGCTTTTTCAACATTTCTCTTCTTTTACCATCTTAGATAGATTTTACTGGTCTATTAAGGATAAATGTGATGCTGGCTTTGAGTTTAGCCATCTAAGTCTCTTTAAAGGATAATTTCAGACTCGTTTGGAACAGTCTTCATGTCTGGAGTGCAGCTACAGCCCTGTATTCAGATGGGACGACTTTTCCCAGGTTAGCTACATTTGCATTTCACAGATGTACTTTGAGATTTTAATAATCTCACCCAAATTTTTAAATCCTGTTTTTCTCAAGCTAACTCTGTGAAATTCGATTGATCCATCATTCTATTTATCTATGTACTGTTCTATCTATCTATCTATCTATCTATCTATCTATCTATCCATCCATTGCTGTATCTATCCTTCATTCTATCTATCTATACATAGTTCTATCCATCCATCCATCTGACATCCAGCACTCTATTGATATATACATCCATTTATAAATCCAACAATTATTCTATCTATTCATCCATCCATCATTCTATCATTCTATCCCTCCATCCACTATCCATCTATCTATCTATCTATCTATCTATTTTTCCATCTATCCATCATTCTATCATCCATCTATCCATCCATCGTTCTAGCTATCAATTTATCTATCCAACAATCCACCATCCATCCATCCATTGTTCTATCTATCCATCCATCCATCCATCCATCCATCATCTATCCATCGTTTTATCAATCTATCCATTCATCCCTCTATCTATCTATCTATCTATCTATCTATCTATCTATCTATCTATCTATCTATCCATCCATCCATTCATCCATCTATCCATCCATCCATCATTCATCGTTCTATAAATCTATCCATCCATCTCTCTATCTTTCTATCATTCATCTATTTATCATCCGTCCATCATTCTATCTATAAATCAGCAAGGAAAGTTCGATCGTGAACTGATCAATGAACTGTAGTGCAGCATCCGAAATGAGATTCACTTTAAAGTTAAAATAGCATAACTAAATCCCATACAGTTCTGTATATAAAACAATAATTTCAGTAATAATCGAGAACATGAACATAAGAAATCTGTAAATTCCCCTCAGAAGACTAAATGTTGAATGCTAAAGTTTAAAGTTCGTTTAATAAACACACACACACACACAAAACAGAGAACATATTCCATTGAATAAATGTTATATTTAGGTTGCCGCACACAGGTTTTTGATTCATGCATCCAGACAATGACAGATGTCCAATGTTAATGACTGTAACTCCAATGTTATTTACAAAACTAATCCCATCTTAATGCTTATGATGCCTTAAAGCTAAAAGCTCACAGGTTTGGAACAGATCCACAGGAAAAGAGAGAAATGTAGTGATCACACCGCTGTCCTGTCACACGCTGTAATAATCAGACAGCTGTACACAAGACCCTTCCAGCAAGGGCAGAAGCTCATGCGTGTGTTACTACTTATGCCGAAAATGACACCAAACAGAAGAACAAGCTGATCGTGACAGATAGTGAGACGGGAAAAGGGGGCTGAAGAGAGTGAGACAGAGAGATGAATGGATAAGCTGTACTGATGGAGGCCTTCAGGGACGATTCTGCTCATCTGTCACATAAGGAAGGATAAAAAGAACAACTGTTCCAGAGAAAAAGTGTCACTTGGCTCTGACTCCCTCTCTGCGACGCACGGCTGCAGCAGCTGCTCTGATGTTCCCCGCACACGGATCAGATCCCTGCCAGGAATCTTTGTGGAAAACTCCGCCTCTCACCTCCAGCGGGCACTTACGTGATCGGTGACCCAATGGAGCATCGGCACACAAAGATCCCGGACTGAACTCTTAATCACTCAAACGTGGAGGAGGAGCTTCAGCACTCTAACACCAGTCTTAAAACAAGAATGATCCATCCAGCCAGCTACTGTTGCATCTATGCATCTATTTATCTAACCATTCATCCATCATTCAATCTATCCATCACTCTATCACTCTATCAATCCATCATCCATCCACTGTCCATCCATCTATCTATCTATCTATCTATCTATCTATCTATCTATCTATCTATCTATCTATCTATTCATCCACAATCCATCCCTCTATCATTCCATCCATCATCCACCCAACCATCATTCTATCATCTATCTATCATCCATCCATTGTTCTATTCATCTATCTATCTATCTATCTATCTATCTATCTATCTATCTATCTATCTATCCATCCATTCATCCATTTATCCATCTATCCATCAATCCATGCCTCTGTTCTATCCATCATTCATTCATCCATCCAACCATCCATCAGTCTGTCATCTATCCATCCATCCATCGTTCTATCTATCAATCCATCCATCCATCCATCCCTCTATCGTTCTATCCATTCATCAATCTATCTATCATCTATCTATCCATCTATCCATCATTCTATTCATTCATCTATCCATCTATCCATCAATCTATCATTCTATCTACCCATCCATCCATTGTTCTATCTATCAGTCTATCTATCCATCCACCATCCATCCCTCTATCTTTCAATCCATCCATCCATCCGTGATCGGTGACCCAATGGAGCATCTGCACAAAATCATCCCGAACTGAACTCTTAATCACTGAAACATGGGGGTGTTTCAGCACTGTAACTTTACTTTTAAAATAACCAACAAATATCATCCAACTAAACATCTTAAACATTTCCTCATTATAGAAAAAGATCCGTCATGAAGAGTAAACTTACAGTGATGCTGGTCATGTTAATGAGAGAGATGTTTGCTGTCTGTCGTTAGTGGTGTGAAACAGAGCAAAAACTGTTTCATCTTGCTCTGTTGAAAGAAGCGATAAACCAATTACTTGATTTATCACTGGCGGCCAAACAAGATAAAACAGATAATATTACACAATGTGCATGTTTTGAAAATGGTTACTATGGTAACAGCCTCAGTTAGACCCTAATGAGCGACGCCCCACAGTTCATGATTTTAAGCTCTACCCACAGATGATGTCATAGTGTCTAATGAAATAATAACATTTAAAAATGAGACAACAGGAATAGTTTATTCCACCATAAATTATGATTCCAAAATGGCCAAGGTAACAAATAAAATCTTTCTGATATCATATTTGAACAGATTTTACTTACAGTTTTTATCCGTATTTCGTATTTTCGTATGTACCTTTAAACCTGTAACATTCAAAAAAAAAAAAAAAAGATATATATCTAGACATTTGCCATTGTTCAATAGCAATCGCAGTGAATAAAAAATAAAATAAAATAAAATAAAATAAAATAAAATAAAATAAAATAAAATAATATAAAATAAAATAAAATAAAATAAAATTCAAGTCAATCCTATGCTGGTGATCTATAATCAGTGTATGCACTTGCAGAATTTCTGAAGAACAAGTGTTTGTACTGTAAGTCAACTGAGTTAATAACACAAACATGTGGTAAAGATCTTTCTGAGGAAACGTGTGTGTTGGGGATCTGTGGTTAAAGAAAGCGTGAAATGGTCAGGGTCTGGGGAAAAGGCAACCGATCAATCATACGAGGACAGGCACTGATCCATTTATATCTCTCTGAGTAAGCAAAAACCAGCACACGCTCAAACACAACCCTAGAGACACATAAACTAAATAAATACAAAGACCCTCTAAACAATGCAAACACATGCACATAATTAAACACAACACACATTTATCCACGCTCAAACACACACACTCACAAACACTGGAGTTTCTGAAAGGCACCTCTAAATGTTCACATTGATTGGTGAAATGCAAGGTCGTCATGGCGATTACCTCAGCCAAAATTCAGCCGACTGGAAGAACTGGATGTTTAAAAAGAGAAAGAATATTGGGTCATTTACTGTTCATGGACTGTACAAGGTCCAAGTCATCTGTAATGAACAATCAGAAAAATGAACAAACATCTAAATACTGTATGTTAATTAACTCTAACTTGGACCAATAATCATCAAAAACTCCCAGGTGTACAGGAACATGCAAACAAACACTCAGAATACCTGAGGAACTTCATAGCAATGCATAGATGTAGTTAAGACATGCAAAACCATTGTTTTTTCATTCAATGGTCAGTTTTGAGATTTTAAGCTGTTTTGCTTCCATAACATGTCTTTTTCTCAGGGTAGTGGAAAGAAAACATCCAAAATGCACATTTAAGTGTTTTTTATTAAACATTGTCTATTTGCATCTGTAGATTTCAATTACAATACATATCTTCAAAAGTTTTTTTCCTCCACTTCAGCAGCACTCATACAGCAAACTTTACAGTTTTATTCCTATTCTGAAGGTTTTTATAGAGGGGTTTGTTCATATATAATTCACACTGATTTATCTAACATTTTATTCCTAAAAACACGGTGAAAATGTGTTCTTTTCTTCTTCTGGTGGTTTCTGATTTATATAGTAATAAAAAAGAGATATCCAAAATCCCTTCTGTATAAACCTTTACCTCTAATATCTCAACAAAATGAAACAAGAATTTTTAACCTGGTTTTATCCAATGTTCTGTTGGAAATGTATGCATATTAATTCATAATTAATTATATAATGGCCTCTTTTGGTTATTTAAAAATAAATAGGAAACTTGCAATGCAAAACAATTGTCTTAATGTACTGTAATTAATCAATTAGTGAAGTATGGTGGCATCTATTTAAAATTTGGTATATAAGTTAAAATGTTCACCCTGTTTAATCTGTGGTGTCTTGCCTTAAACATGATTATATATAATCCAAATTTCTAATCTAATACACAAAGATCTAGTTTATGTTACAATCGTTCTTCTCTGCCTCTTTCTTATTCTCTAGGCATTTCCCCAAACCTTTTGCCTTCCTCTCTCTCTTTTGCCCTCTGTCTGTTTTAGAAGAACAGTGTATTCGTGGTGAATAAATTAGTTTTACTTTGCAGCCCCCGGGGCTCTACATCCCATAATTATAAGTCTGTTCAGCATGGTAACCACAGTGATGCCAACACTGGCTCTCTCTGATGTGCTCTATGACATAATTGTGACAGCATTCTCAAGTTTTCTGCTGCAATACAATAATTCTGTGTTTAAACTGACCAAAATGTAAGTTATTATTCCTTTAAAATTTTAAAAAATAACCAAAATCTGTCATAAATAATTTTTAGAGATGTTTCTCCAAAAACAAATATACATTTGCCAGTGTTATTTTAGTATAATTGAGATGCTATAACATTTTTATTAATATTCTGAATTTAATTTGGTGTATTTTCTATTTGAATTTTAGTTATAGTTTTAATTTTACTGTCATTTTTTTGTTGTTTTTATGTCTATATAGTTATTTATTCATTTCTATTTCAGTTTTAGTTTGTTATTTTAGTACATCAAGTTAAAATAATGGAAATAAAAATTCTGAAAGAAAAAAAAAACATATTTTTAATATATTATTTTAGTTAACATTTATTTTATTTCACGTAACAAAAATGTTTTTATTTTAATGGACTATAATAACTCTGATTAAATTTACTACAAGGTTTTCTTATAGCAGGAGGGTTACAAAATTGTAGAAAAATAAAGATGTCACGACACGTCTACGAACTTTGCTTACCCGAACATCCATTCTTCAGCCTCTATGATAACAATTTCAATAAAGATGTCAAATCATGGCCAAAACACCTCATATTTCAATACTGACCCTTAGAAGTCTCTTGAGTTCACACGGGTCAGGAGCAAATCCTGACATCCCATTAAAATGAGACAAAACGCTCAGTAAGGGTATTAGCAGAGCTCCATCACGCCTCATAAATATTGACATGAGAATTTGAAAACACAGTTATTGTGAACTGAAAGAGAGGAGATCAGCTGCTTGGTTTAATGGGGTCGTCCTTGTGGACTAAACCATGCTAAAATGTGCTGATGTAACAACATTGGCTTTAATAGCGCTCTTTAAGTTTTAAACAGAAATAAGCCTCCTTATTACTTTGTGCCTCTGTTTCAAAAGTTGATGTCTATGTTTCAAATTATTGAGCAAAAACAAGGTTTGGTCAAAATAAAATAAATAGACTAGGGATGCATGATTTAGGGAAAAAATCTAATTTTGCGAATGCAATTTTTCTGATAAAAATTACAATTGCAATATAAAATGCTAAAATGTTTTTAAAATGTTAATATTTTGAACTAGATTAAATTTTTAGATTTTCTATTAAATTTTGTTAGTTTTAATAATTTTTAAATTTTTAATCATTTTCTGTTTTTAGAATACATATGTCTATATAGTTTCATTAAGTTTTATTTTAGTTATTTTCAAGTTAGTTATTTTCAATTTTCAAACTAAATGAAAACAAGAAATGTTGCCCTGTCAATTAGCTGAAATATAATTTTTTTTTAAATATTTAATTTTATTTCAGTTAAAAAACATTTCAAATAACAATTTATTTATTTATTTTATTTTTAATGGTTTTGATTTTAGTTAACTTTAATAGGGACTTTAATAATTAATTAAAATAATATAAAAAAAAATTAATAATAATAATAATACTTTTTCAATATATAATTATTTAATTTTACAATGTTTGTGTGTAAAAGAACAGAGTGGAATTTAGGGTTAACGATTTAGAAAAGCCCTTAACCCTAAGTATTAAGCTCTTTTTGCTATGGACTTGAACCAACTAAAACATTACAGCAACCGCATAACAATGTGCTGACAAGCACTCAGAGCAACTTATCCACCATATTGCAACGCACTGGCAGCCACCCACAACATCCCAGCATTGTAGCTAGGATGCACCACTCACATTTTCCTTAGAAAAAGTCAAATCTCTTTCTTGTTCTCTTGCACAAACGCACACTACACGCTGCAGTATGAGGCCAGAATGTCAATGTCGAGATGTTTGTATAACGCTGTGTCAATCCTGAGTCAACACTTCATCTGCAAATCTACATCTACAGTCCTGAACAAAGGAGCGCGTGTGCATCTTGATTCTGTGTGTGTGTGTGTGTGTGTGTGTGTGTGTGTATTACGCTTTGGTTGAGTTGGGAGTCCCGGAAGTTCAGGAAAGACATTGCAGGTCACGCACTAAAGCCCAAGATTCTTACCTGCATAAAATACTGATTTCTATCTGCCATTTTTGTCTTGCTGCATTGGAGTCTGATCTCCTGCTTTTTGTCAATCTTCTAATGTGTGTGTGTGTGTATGTGTGTGTGTGAGAGAGAGATGAACAGAGTCAGGCCACAGTGAGGTGTGTTTATGAAGGGTATACCTTCATGAAGGTCTGCCAAGCAGGCCACACACATACACACACATACACACACACACACACACACACACACAGCCAAACTTTCCACATTAATCATCAGCTTTCAGTCTCTGCATTTAAGCAAAGCTGAATTAAGTTTATTGTAGAAACACTTATTTTAGTCCAGCTCAACAACAAATTTACCTGCAAACTTATCTTCAATATCAGTCAATCAATCAATCAATCAATCAATCAATCAATCAGTCTGTCTGTCTGTCTGTCTGTCTGTCTGTCTGTCTGTCTGTCTGTCTGTCTGTCTGTCTGTCTGTCTGTCTACCTACCTACCTACCTACCTATCTATCTATCTATCTATCATCCATCCATCCATCCATCCATCCATCCATCCACCAATCTACAGTCAAATCAAAAATTATTCAGACACCAGATATAATTTTTGATATTTTTTTACTAGTGGATGCAGGACACTATAGTTCATTTATGTGAGTGAGGATAGCAAAATCAAGTAAACTGTGTCATATTATACCCAAAAATTCTTCCTAGAGTGGACCAGCAGTAAAATTGATAAAAATTTGGGACCAAAAATTTGATTTGACACTTTGACCTGACCATGTTTTGTTACATACCTCATACCAAAGTTATCTGACATTATCAAGATGAATTTGTTCTGACACAGTTTAACTCTTGAGTTCTTGTCATATTTTATTACCATTTTCTAAACTATAAAAAACACAAATAAATTGTGATAATGTGAGAAATTTTGAAGGCGTCAGAATAAATTTTGGTTTGACTGTATCTATCTATATCCATCTATCTATCTATCTATCTATCTATCTATCTATCTATCTATCATCCATCCATCTATCTATCTATCACCCATCTATCTATCTATCTATCTATCTCTCTATCTATCTATCTATCTATCTATCTATCTCCATCCATCAGTATATTTGTCTATCTCTCTCTTTCTCAATCATGCATAAGCCCTTAGTCACCACCTAACAGCTACCCAGCAAACACTTCCACCTTCCATCTACTGTATGTGTAACCTTGCTTGTGTAACCTTCAAACTGCAAACATCTCTTTAAACTGCTCAAAACTAAGCTCAAGCAAAACTAAATAAGATTGGAATTCAATACATCAAATTAAAGGACTCTTGCACGGCTGTTTTCTTAACTTTAAGACAAGGTTTTGTCTTGTCTCCACAAACTCCTTTTCTAGCTGGACTTTAAATATACTGACAGCACTCTAGGTCAGTCTAAAAACAGGCCTCTCATACAAAATGAGAACGTTTATTCATGGCAAAAACAGTGAACGTTTGAACCAAAATTAACACGACGGCATGACTAAAGAGCCATTTCCTACTAAACTCATGAATGTATGAATTAGCCTGGCGTGTGTTTTTTTTTTGGTCGAGTGGATGAGTGTGTTGTGGGCGTGTGAATGACGCCAACCGTACGGCCTGAATCAGGCAGCGTCTGGCTGAACGGTGCATGTGTAAATGACTTCTGAAGCTTCCTACGTGCAACACACACAGACGCCAATGCAGGAGAGGATTTTCTTCTTTTCGTTCACTTTTTAAGGCTTCCAAACTTTTAAAGACACAATTCATCCAAAAAACCTGTCATCATTTACTCACCCTGATGTCGTTCCAGAAGCACATGGCATTTATCCTCCTGTGGAGCACAAAAGGGGATGCAGAATGTCAAAGCTGTGTTTTCCCAAACTTTTTAATGAACATTTCTTACATTTCCACCCAACTCAACCATCAGCATGCTGTTCGTCACCACTGATTCAGTTTCTCGTTTTTAGGTCACAAGCAGTTCAAGACCTATAAGTACGTCACGGGTTAGGAAGTTTCATAAGCCCTTGCCTGACTTCACTGATTACAATGCCTAATCTATGGCTTATTAAAACATGATATGTCAACATTGTGACAGGTGCCAGTGGATTACGCACTTCCTCTGATTCATCCAGCAGACGTGCCAAACAGACGGTCAACCCGAGCAAAGTTCGGCAGACTGTGACGTCATGACAGAGATGGGATAAGGGAGTTTCCTTTTTCCCATTTAATTGAAGATGGATAATCCTGTTTGCGCGTTTCGGGTCAAACCATTCAGATGGGGATTAATTGGAATCATTTATAAATCACATCGCTTTCGCTTTTAGAGCCATTAATGGATTTGAATGTACAGTAACATTTTTATAAATAGCGTTTTTAGAGGTAACACAGAGGTTGGGTGTGTGTCAAGAGGGAGAAAGTCAAGTCAGCTATGAGAGAGCGAAAGCAAGAGAGAGAGAGAGAGAGAGAGAGAGAGAGATGCGGAAATCTTTCCGTTGAGACACAGCAAGGACAAACTATCGATCTGATCCGCACTCCTGTCAACGCAGACCGTCCAGAGCACAGAATCACGCCAACTCTCTCTCTCTATGTTCTGCTCTCTTTAACATCACACATACTTTATAAATTCACACAAAAAAACTTAAAAGAATTCCATATCAATTTCCATAAAGAATTCTGCTCTGATAAATACATGGGTGAAGAAGCAAGAACATGTTCGGGGTCAAGTTTTATTAAAAAAAAAAAAAATCTAAAGTAAGAATATAGAATTATAATTTGCATAAAAAATTAGCTTATTTTTGGATCCTTAAGAATTTTTACATTACTTTCATGACCATTAAGTACTTCCCTGACACACTTAATTACTTAATGCAAAGAAACAAAATAATAATAATAATAATTATTATTATTTTTTTAATGATAATTTTTGTTTCATTTACGCCAAATTAATAAAAAAATATTTATAATATTTTATTCATAAAGTATCCCAATATTATAAAAATAAAAATACATATTATTACATAAACAAACAATACATATTATTTGTATTTCAGTATTTTTACGATATAATGAGAATCATTGAGAATAATGGGATTTATGATAACATCTAGGTGCATAAATGAGACTTTTTGCAATTTTTGACTGAATGTCATGGAAAAAAAAATATATATATTTGTCCAAAAATAAACTATTTTTTAACCATCACAATTCATCACTGTCTGTGAGTTTGACTCAGTCAGGCCCAGCTGTTGTGTCTTCTATGAAGGGCTGAAAATGAACTGTCCCATTCTCCTTTAACCATTAATTTTAGTCTTTGCATTAACACTAGTATACTAGAGAACTGATGTAAATCAGGTGACCTGTTGGCCCTAATAGGAATTCTGTCATATTTGCATTTGCATATTAGAACATACAGTGGCCCCAAAATATTTTTTGGACACTTATGCCACACTGGGGCACATATTCATTGCATAAACAACAAAACTTCAAAGCATGTGTCTATATGTGTGTGTCTTAAATTATGCCGCAGGATCTTTTTTTTTTCACTAACTTTTTTCATGATTTTTGCTCAGTGTCTTGCAATCAGCTGTTGTTTTGGTGGTTTTTAGTCAGTTCACACAGGAGGAAGAACCACAGGTGTAGTAAAAACAAACGCAACATGTCAGTTTTTTCTATGCAACATAATACACAAAAATCCAAAAACTTTAATGTTTCTTGAAAATCGCACATCTGCTATCTTTTTAAAAATTTCATTTTAAAAAAAAAATTTAAATTTTAAATGAAATTAGGCATGTTTTCTAATGTCATTGCATTCGAAAGTGTACTTTTTGGGGAACCGTATATACTGAAAATGTAAATTCAAAGTGTAAAAGTGATCAATACTTTAAAAACTGTTTCTTCAATGTTTTTTTTTTTTTTTTTTTGAAAACACATTAGCCATCAATAACTGTTTGGCTGTTATGGGATCTTATGCTTCTTTGAAGTTTTTTTTTAAAAGTTACCTACCAACCCTAAGCATTGAACAGCAAATATTGCACTGAGAGTTGCTCTATCAGCATTTCTGAATGAAAGTCCGAGGAAACTGAGAGAATCCATTCAATAAAAGGGGAAGAAAGCAACCGGTCAGAGGCTTCCCCGAGCAGGGAGGTCTGGAGAGCATACCAATGCGGATTCCCTGGTGCCTCAAGAGTGGGACGGTTCAGTTTCAGCCCCTCCAAGAAGACAGTAGAACAGCCGGGCCAGCCTGACTCAAACCCGCAGATAGTGATTGAGAGTGATGGTTAAATGGATTAGAGAGAGAGGGAGGGAGAGGGAGAGAGAGGGGAGGGAGATTTGCCATGAAGCTTTCTGCCCTTGAACACACAGGGCAAATCTGATCCAGTAAAGTAGACAGCACACACTACAAGTCCATATTCTCACTTTTGGATACTTCACACACACACACACACACACACACGTAATTCAGCATCTCCTGGAGAAGTAGGGCACCGTCCTCCCTTGACAACCCGTGCATTAAGAAACTCTTCGGCTGGGAGAGATAAAGATAAAAAACAAACACGGAAGAACCGCATCCTCGCTGCGGGAGGCGATGCCGTTTCCACACGGACCCAAGTCGAGCGCGCGGTGAGTCCATCTCAACTACTTCAGCGACCCGGATGAACGTTTCCGAAACGAGCCTGTCAAGGCGTCTCACTTTTGATTTATGTTTCAAACGCCAAAAAGTTGTTTCTGCTCGAGTTTAAACGTAAAATCAGCCCTCTTACCGTTAAAGGCGAGTTGCAGCGCGGGATGTGTTTTACCGGAGCTCCATCGCGCAGTTCCTCATCTTTAGCGGCGGGACGCGCGTGCGACACACCCCGCGCGCTCTGCGGAGAGAACACCGATTTCAAACTGTTTTCTGATGCTAAACTACCACAGTTTTTAACTTTAGTCACGGTTTTTGTGACAGTACGGCTGTTGGATTACCTCCAGGGTGTGTATGAGGAATATCGATGTTTGTTTGAGATGTTTTACAGTGCAGTACGGAGGATATTCTGTCAGCGAGTGGAACTTGTACGTTTTTACGTGAGGTAGAGCGAAAATGTAATATTTAACCGTTTTAATTACTTTTCTATACTGTATTAACCGCTAACACGATCAATTCGATGATAAATGAAGAATTGAACACATCAGGAATGCTATTTAGGCGTTAGTAAATTTGTTAATTTTGAGGTAAAAACTGGTAGTTGAGGTTGCCGTGTTGACGATATTACAATCATTACGGTAAGATTGAATATTATAGTTCGAAACTGCGTGTCATTAACTCATATAATGTTAGATTTATCAACCAACTAACTACAAAATGACTTAAAGTTCGTCATAACTGGCTTCTCAAAGCCAAATAAAAACATATCACTAAAATACATCTAAAACAACGTCTACTCAACATTAAATGTCCATGAAAGAAAAACTTTTTAAACGAAACCTAAATGGGATTCATTGTGCAGGGAATTTTTACCACTGCCATTTTCCCATAAATTATATTGCAGTTCATACTTTTTATCTGTAAAACGTGTTTAGAGTAAAATAACATGCAAATATGATATTTTCTACCTCATCTGATTTAAAAATGTCTTAATGTAATCAGGTTGATTCAGTCTATTTTTGGCTTGAATAAAAGCAGATCCTACCATGAGAAGCACATGGTTGCTTTACCTGATTTTTACAGGAATGCATTTCATTTGCAACCTTAGAAATGAATGTCATCGCTATGCGCATATCTGCACATGAGACCATTCCTCACTCCTCCCATTTCCCAATGGAAATGAAATGTGGTTCATTCAGGAAACTATACTGTGTAATATTTAACATACAATCTCTGCATGGTAATATCTGCATGAGATGTATTGCACATCTCATTTGCTACTCTTCCTCGAAGTCCTGTCTTATATAATTTCTGTCTGTGAAGTGTGCGTGTGCATGTACCATGCATGTTCCTCACTCCAGACTCGCGTTGTATGCGAGATCAGCCATCTGTCCGGACTGGTGGTGGTTCACAAGATGACATCCAACGTTTGTTTAGGAGGGGGTTTGGCAAATTAGACCACAAGCAGAAAGCAGCACTAGAAAAAAACAGGCTGACATCAAGAGCTTGTGTACAAAAGAGCAGTGAAATTAAACACTGAAATGTGTGGTGTTTGCTTTCAGGACCATGGACAGCAGCTGCTGAAGAGTGAAGGATGCAACCAGGAGGACATTTCTGAGCTTGGAAAAGGGGAAACCCACTTCATGTGACCTTAGGGACATAAATATGCTCTGCGGTGACGCAGTCCAAGAGCTGCTATGGATGTAGGTCCAAGTAGAAGCATCAGCACCTTTGACCCAATATATCAGGACAGTGTCCAAACACGCAGAAGTAAGACAGAAGTCAATACACAAAACAATAAACTTGCTTTACAAGACTTCCCCTCAAACTCATAACAACAAAACACATTTATGCACATTCTTTTTTTCTATATATCTGACTTTTTCCTTTTGGAGTAAACGAAAGCATGATTGTGGCGAAGTTATGGGATGTTTTAACCTGACCACCGGTGCTGCTGTTCCATGTTAACACGTCTCACCTCTGAACCAACGGTGGTCCCTTTCCCGTTTCTCCGGACCCTCGGAAATCCCTTTTCGGTTGCGTGCCTGCCATGCGTGCACGCGCGGGACTCCTCTACCTGCTGGTGCATGTGCTGGCGAGAGCAAGAGGCCAGTATGACCTGTGCAAGTCTCTCGTGAGCACAGACGAAGGCGCTGTGTGGGAGCATTATGCGTGCCAACCCAAAGCCCAGGCCATGAAGGAGTACATGCGCATCCGCGTTGAGCCACCAGGCATCACCTGCGGGAACCCGCCGGAGAGATTCTGCACTCTGGTGAGTCCTCTGGAAGAAATTACTACTTTCATTCATCAAGGATGCATTAAATTGATCAAAAGTGACAGTAAAAACATTTATAGTGTTAAAAAAGGTTTCAGATTTCCACAAAAATAGGAAGCAGCACAACTGTTTTCAACACTGATAATCAGAAATGTTTCTTGAGCAGCAAATCAGAATATGATAATGATTTCTGAAGGATCATGTGACACTGAAGACTGGAGTAATGATGTTAAAAATTCAACTTTGCATCACTGGAAAAAAACATTTTAAAATATATTCAAATAGAAAACAGTTATTTGAAATTGTAATAATATTTCATAATATTAGTTGTTACTGTAGTTTTGATCAAATAAATGCAGCCTTGAAATGTTTAAAAATATCACCAACCCAAATATATGAACACAGGTGGTCTGAGAAATCAAACCACAGGTTCTGTAAAATATATTAAAGTGTTAAAATCAATAGTAACCCCAAAAACATATCAAATACCCACTTTGAAATTCCACCAGAAATAGTACTCCATCCGGGCAACTTTGGCCTGCTTTTGTCAACATGCTACTGATCGGGGGACATGTTAATTCCAATCTTGCATACTATTCAGGACAGGCAGTATGTGAAATGGGGAAGTAGGGTGTGATAAAAATATACAGCATGCTAATTCCTGTTTCTCACAACCAGAAGTATAAAGATTATGTGTCACATGGTCAGCAGGCTTGACAGAGATGCGTTTCTTCCTGCATGATTTTTCCTGCTCATTAGCCTGACAAATACAATTAAGTGACATAACGTTTCCCAGTAGCTGTAGTAGGCTAACTCATTTGCCTATAAGATGGTAAGTGGGTGCTCATCAAATTAAAGGAATAGTTCACCAAAAATGAAAATTTATTGACAGTTTACTCATCTGCAGGCCATCCAAGATGTAGATGAGTTGGTTTCTTCATCAGATTATCTGCAGTGAATGGGTGCCGTCATAATGAGAGTCCAAACAGCTGATAAAAACATCACAATAATCCACAAGTAACCCACAACACTCCAGTCCATCAACTAACTTCTTGTGAAGCCAAAAACGGTGTGTTTTTAAGAAACAAATCCATCAAGGCGTTTTTAAGTTCAAACCGTTGCTTTTGGTTAAAATACCATAATCCATAACATTCCATAATCCATAATATTGCTTCGTCCAGTGAATTATTCCTTTAAGATTACTGATTAAGATTAAGATTAACTGATGCATTGAGTTCGCATCTTCTGGTTGGTCTTAAAGCTTTGTTTTATAAAATAAAACTCATAGAATATAATGATTAATGCACAAAAGTGGGCTTGACAAACTAATTATACTAATTTTATAGAATTTACAAAGTGTCAATTAGCACCTTGATGGGACGGACCTCATACAGATGTTTCCAGATTGTTCCTTGATTAATTTTTTGACACCAGCCATTGGCCAGTGCAATCTAAGCAGGGCTCGCAAAACGGTGCCAAACTGCGCCCATCACGGGGGCGGAGGTCTTGAAGCAGTGTTAAGTTGAGCAGGATCTGCCGTGCAGGTCACCGACCGCAGCAGAAAAAATGCAGCTGAGGTCAGCAGGCATGGAGAGCAGCAAGCCGAGGTGTTGTTTACCCACGTGGGTTTGCTGGCAGAGTCAGGCTCACAGGAACAGAGGACCGGGAGGATGTTGAATTTCACATCGCTTATAGCAGGGTCAGCAGGTTATTCTCAAGGACAAGGAGGTTTATCCCTATATTTAACTATGGGTTTTATTAAGAGATATCAGGGAGGACAACAAACAGTATCAAAAGTATTCTTTCAGTCAATGAGTTCTGTTAGTAAAAGAAAATGTGATTGGTGCTTGCCTGTGCAAAAGATGCGCAGCTGTAAATGTGACCACACCTTTGGGATGTTGTGCATGGTTGCTAAGGTGTTGCTAGGTTGTTTCTTTCTGTGGTGCAAGGTTATTATAGTTAACTAAAAAAAAAAATCATTACTTGAAATAGAATGAACAAGGCAACATTTCTTATTATCATTTAGTTTAACTTGATGTAACAATTAAAAAGGAAATAATAAAGAATTAAATCTAATGGTATACAGACATAAAAAAAGACAAAAACAGCAAAATTACTAAAACTGAAAAAACTGCATTTTACAAGTAAAAATTTATCAATTAAATTTATTCATTTATGTATTTTTTAAAAATTATTTATTAAAATAAAATAATTTAAAACAGTATCTGTCATGGGTTCTCTAGGCGAGGAGCACGAGGAAGCAGAATTCTAACAAACAGTCTTTTAATAAATCCACACGGAGAAAAACGCAGGAGAATACAACCACATAAATGACGTTTAAGACAGGACAAAGAAACTCTAGAAACTGAAGACTTATAAAGACATGGAAACGAAGGAGCAAACGAGATGATTAATGCAAAACAGGTGATCGGACTAAACGATGATCAGACAATGAACTAATGAGAACTGGAACAGAACCAAAAAAGGAAAAACAGGAACTCAACAGAAACATACATGTGACAGATCTCTCCCCTCCCGGACGGCGCATAACAGTACCATCGGGGAGGGGGGGGTGGGCGCCCTGAGACAAGGAGAGCCTCCAGGGCGGATCGGGGAGTTCGGGAGGCCATGGCGGATCAGGAGACACGGGAGGCCATGGCATATGCCCCCCCCCCCAAAAAATTTTTTTCCAGGGGGAAACTATGGAGTCTGGTGGGCGCACAGGAGGAGCGGGCTCTGGTGGGCGCTCAGGAGGAGGGCGCTCTGGAGGAGCAGACTCTGGAGGGCGCTTTCTAGGAGTGGGCTCTGGAGGGCGCTTGCGAGGAGTGGGCTCTGGAGGGTGCTTGCGAGGAGTGGGCTCTGGAGGGCGCTTGCGAGGAGCAGGCACTGGAGGGCACTTGCGAGGAGCGGGCTCTGGGGAGAGGACCGGAGCTGAAAACTCTGAGGTTAGCGCCATATCCAGGAGTGCCGAGGGAGCAGCGGCCGGCGAGGTTGGGTGAGCCGCGAACGGCGGGGTTGACTGAGCCGAGAACAGCGGCGGGCTTGCGTTGGCCGCGAACTCCATTTTTATTTTTGGTCCTGTCTTCTATCACGGGTTGTCTAGGCGAGCACGAAGAGGCAGAATTCTAACAAACAGTCTTTTAATAAATCCACACGGAGAAAAAACGCAGGAGAACATAACCACATAAATGATGTTTAAGACAGGACAAAGAAACTATAGAAACTGAAGACTTATAAAGACATGGAAACGAAGGAGCAAACGAGATGATTAATACAAAACAGGTGATCGGACTAAACGATGATCAGACAATGAACTAATGAGAACCGGAACAAAACCAAAAAAGGAAAAACCGGAACTCAACAGAAACATACACGTGACAGTATCTTAATGATACTAAAATAATAGATAACAGGGTTTTTCCTGCATTGAAATTTTTTTGGCGGCCACCAAAATGAATTTTTATCCCGCCAAAGCCTTATTTATTATTTACTAATCATTTTCTCAGAACACCTCAGAAATTAGTTTGTAAGTGCGATTTAGCCTTTGTAAGATTTAATCTTTAAAATAATAAAAGATTTAGCCTTAATAATCCACAGAAATTTCAGGTTATTTATATGACAATGTGTAGTAAATGACCTTTAAAATCATTTAGTTTAGACTGGAGTGAGATGAAACCAGCACAAAGAAATGTGTTAGCTAGCTGCTAATTTTATTCAGATGTATGGTAGAAAATTAGCTTATTAGTTCAAATAAACTTTTTAATGCTTTTCAATATTGGTATGACTATAATTTTCAGGAATTGTCTAGCAAAGAAGGATCCATCAGCCACCACCAAAGACCTTTTTTGGCCCAGGAAAAAACCTGGATATGTATAGATATAGATATGGCTCGGGTCCATCCTTTAATGTAAGTCTGTGATATTTTTTCACCTGTTTAATACTTTAGTTTAACGCTTAAACTCCAGTAAGAGCAACAGTAACAGTGCTTGACTTTGCAGAAGAAAAAAGAAGCAAAAGGTTGTGCAAGCTGAAGAGAACAAGAGCATAAATAAATACTAGTGTCAGGGGAAAAGAGGTAATACAACCCTGATTAAATTATCCAGACACTGCAATGTCGTGCACAAACACACATAAACTTTGTTCACTATGATTGTGCCTTTTCACTATGATGAAGCTGCTGATGGGACTGATGCAGGAAAAAAACACATACGGTTATTGGTCTCGCGTGAGAGCCGGAAATGGACACAGCTCTCACACACTTAACAGTTAATGATCTGTTTAATGTAAGGCTAGGAGACCCATTTTCTTACTTGCTTTCACTCACACACACACATTTACACAAACAACTTAAAGGGATAGTTCACCCAAAAAAAATCACAATTCTGTCATGATTTTCTTGAACTTGACTTGGAATATAGTGTTCAGATTATATGTATGACTGCTTTTTTGGTGTTTTTTGGCTATTTTCTAAAGCTTGGTAGCATTTGTCCTCATTTAGTTTCACTGCATGGAAAAGAATAGTGTCAACATTCTGCAAAACATTTCCTTTTGTGTTTTATGGTACACTGAAAAAAATGACTCATTGGATTTACTAAATTTTTTTAAGGTAAGTGGTTGCAATCAATTTATTTTAGCTACATTTAAATAAACAAATTTAGTTGACTAACTTTCAACTAAATTTGTTTATTTAAATGTAGCTAAAATAAATTGATTGCAACCACTTACCTTAAAAAAATTTAGTAAATCCAATGAGTCATTTTTTTCAGTGTAAGTAAAATGATGGTAGAATTATAATTTTTGGGTGAATTATCCCTTTAAATCATGTTTGCGTAAATGTGTGTGTTAGCTTTTCCAGTTCTGGTTTAAGTAAGAATCAGAGTATCTTTTCAGAGTAACATGGCATGCCACAATATAATTCTGTCATCATTTAATTACCATAAAACACAAAAGCAGATGTTTTGCAGAATGCTCACACTGTACTTTTCCATGCAGTGAAAGTAAATAGTGACACATGCAAAAAAATAAAAAATAAATAAAATAAAAACATAAAAAAAGGCTGCCAAAAAAGTTTAATTACAGTAGTCATACATACAATTTAAGCATCATATTCCAAGTAATGTGAGTTTCTAACAGCATAAGGGTGAGTAAATGATGACAGAATTGTGATTTTTGGGTGAACTATCCCTTTAAATTTTGTTTGTGTAAATGTGGGTATGTATTAGCTTTTTCAGTCCTGGTTTAAGTAAGAATCAGTATTTTATAGTAACTTTGCCATAATATTCAAACAAGTCCATCACACTTTGTCATCATTTTCTCACCCTAATGCCTTTCATGACTTGAAATATGTTGCTAAAATTGTAGGTATCACTACTTTTATGGTGCTTTTTGGTCACTTTTTAAAGCTTGACATGCAGCATTTCTCGATATTTACTTTCAATGCAAGAAACGGAACAGTGTGAACATTCTGCAAAACATCTGCTTTTGTGGTTTATCGTAAGAAAATCATTACAGAATTATAATTTTTTGTTGAACTATCCCTTTAAACCCCCCTAGATGGTTTTGTTTGAATATTGTGGCATGCAAAGCTACTGTAAAATACTGATTCTTATTTCAACCAGGACTGGAAAAACTAACACACACACACACACTCACACAAACACAAACCCTTGAATTGTTGTGCCGGAGCCGGCTGCTAATGGACTGGCCTCTGGAATGTTCCTCAGGTCGTCCCGAGCTCTTTAATATTGATGGGGCCCTTAATGGTCCCGCAAGCAGACATCCACAGCGCGCCCGAACGTTTTCCTTTTACATTCTAGACATGACGAGCTTGGGCAGCCTGGTACTGTCAGCACTTTACAACAGACGGGATCCTCCCTAGCATCTCTCCTTCCAAGAAAATGACAAACGCAGATGACAGAGAAAAGCAGGGTGGAAACTGAATACTGTTAACCGACAGTCAGGTTAAAATTACTGAGAGCATTAAAAAAATTACAGCATCTTCGAAATACAGTTTGCGCTATGAAAACATATAGTAAGTTTCAGTGCTCAGAACTTCCTCACCAGTCCAAATAGAGCGTCTATTAAAACTAAAAATACAAAAATGTCTTGTTTTAAACATCCACAGTGTTCTGACTTCAGCTAGATGAGCCCATCAACACATGACTGTGCACATTTACACATTATTCAGTTTTCAGAAACCAGTCCCGCACACCCACAAGGAGGAAGTAAGACTATAAAAACAATATTATTCCTAAACAGCAGAAATCTAACAATAAGAATAAAACAAAAAAATTATGAAGAGAGTGAGTGTAAAATGGTCAACTAAACAACTGTTTTTGGCACAAAAATATAATGTAAATAATACTAAATAATAATAAATTAAATAATTTTATAATTTTTATATAAATTATATATATCAGAATCAGAATGAATCAGAATGAGCTTTATTGGCCAGGTATGTTTACACATACGAGGAATTTGTTTTAGTGACAAGCTCCACAGTGCAACAGAAAGACAGCAACAGGACAGGACACAGATAATAAAAGAATAATATACAAATATACAAATAGGCAATGTACAAAATAGCAAAAACACAATATATAATATAGACAATTATGTATGTACAGTTATGATATGTACAAATTTGAAATGAAAAAATAAGTATGTGTGGTGAATAAATAATGTATAATAGTGTTGTGTGTTCCACGTTTAATGTCAAGTGTTCATGAGATGGATTGCCTGAGGGAAGAAACTGTTCCTGTGTCTGGTCGTTCTGGTGCTCAGAGCTCTGTAGCGTCGACCAGACGGTAACAGTTCAAAGAGGGAGTGTGCTGGATGTGAGGGGTCCAGAGTGATTTTGCCAGCCCTTTTGCTCACTCTGGATGAGTACAGCTCTTGGAGAGTAGGGAGGGTTGTACCAATGATTCGCTCAGCAGACCAGACTACCCTCTGTAGTCTTCTGAGCTCAGATTTGGTAGCTGAGCTGGACCAGACAGTTACTGAAGTGCAAAGGACGGATTCAATGATGGCAGAGTAGAAAACTGTTTCAGCAGCTCCTGTGGCAGGTTGAACTTCCTCAGCTGGTGAAGGAAGTACAGCCTCTGCTAGGCCTTTTTCACAATGGACTCAATGTGATTGTCCCACTTCAGGTCCTGAGAAATTGTGGTGCCCAGGAATCTGAATGACTCCACTGTCATTACAGTGCTGTTCATGATGGTGAGTGGGGGGAGAGCAGGGGGGTTTCTCCTGAAGTCCATGATCATCTCCACTGTTTTGAGCGTGTTGAGCTCCATGTTGTTAAGACTACACCAGACAGCCAGCTCCTTAACGTCCTGTCTGTAAGCAGACTCGTCACTGTCCTGGATGAGGCCGATCAGTGTGGTGTCATCTGCAAACTTCAGGAGCTTGACAGAGGGGTCTTTAGATGTGCAGTTGTTGGTGTAGAGGGAGAAGAGCAGTGGGGAGAGAACACAGCCCTGAGGAGCTCCAGTGCTGATGGTGCGGGTGCTGGATGAGAATTTTCCCATCCTCACTAGCTGCTGGCTGTCTGTCAGGAAGCTGGTGATCCACTGACAGATGGAGGTGGGCACGAAGAGCTGAGTTAGTTTATTCTGAAGGGTGTCCGGGATGATGGTGTTAAAAGCGGAGCTGAAGTCTACAAACAGGATCCTCACATAAGTCCCTGGTCTGTCCAGATGCTGCAGGATGAACTGCAGTCCCATGTTGACTGCATCATTCACAGACCTGTTTGCTCTGTAGGCAAACTGCAGGGGGTCCAGTAAGGGTCCAGTGGAGGCCTTCAGATAAGCCAAAACCAGTCTTTCAAATGATTTCATGGCCACAGACTTTAGAGCCACAGGTCTGTAGTCATTAAGTCCAGTAATTTTGGGTTTCTTTGGGACGGGGATGATGGTGGAGCGTTTGAAGCATGAGGGGACTTCGCACAGCTCCAGTGATCTGTTGAAGATGGGGGCCAGCTGGTCAGCACAGGTTTTTAGGCAGGCTGGTGACATACCATCTAGGCCTGGTGCTTTCCTTCTTTTGTTCTTTCTGAAGACCTGGCGCACGTCATCTTCACTGATCTGAATTGCAGGTGTGGGGGAGCTGGGGGTTGCTGGAGGTGTTAATGGTTGTGTGGAGAGGTGTTCAGGGCGGGTGTGGGGTGTTTTTTCAAACCTGCAGTAGAACTCATTCACATCGTCTGCCAGTTGTTGATTCTCCACAGTGCTGGGGGATGGTGTCTTGTAACTGGTGATATCTTTCATACCTTTCCACACTGAAGCAGAATCACTGGAAGAGAATTTGTTCCTTAGCTTGTTCCTTAGCTTATATATATATATATATATAAAATAAATGACCTGCACCACCTGAAATTAATTTCATTTTTGCTTGATTTACTTCTGCTTTTTTTATGACCATCCGTCATATAGATAAACTAAATGCTATCAGTTCAGTTCCCAGTGAATAAAAGTCCAGTCCTGCATTTTTTCCTCTTGACACATCATATCCAGTTTCACTTGGAAATATCTCCGATTACGGAAGCAAAATGAATTGCAAATGTTATTTTATGTGGAATTTAATAATCTCTCACATCTCACAGCAGCTGCTCTTTTTCTGGTCTGTGTGTGTTACTGTGTGTATTGTGTACATTGCTGTGGTTGCATGTGTTTGCCTGTGTGTGTGCGCCTGTCCCAGTTTGTGCATGTTTCTGCCCAGGGTCCAAAATTAACACTCACTGAGCTACATATGTGAGTAAAAATGACCTGTGCAGAGCTACTCCTCTGTTGGCTGGTAACTAAAACTGCAACATAATGCATGTAAACCAAACTGTCTACTAACATCTGTCACAACTGTAAACACTTACCACAGTATTAAATTTACCAGTGGAAAGTGTATATATATATATATATATATATATATATATATATATATATATATATATATATATATATATATATATATATATATATATATATATATATATATATATATATAAACCCAATTTTTTTTTATTTTTTATTTTATTTTTTTTTGTTGAATGCCATGTGGTGACACATATGTGCAAATTTTCTCACATTAAGCCACTACAATTAAAATATGGAACATGTCTGTTCACGTTTATGTGACAGAGATGCTCATCTGGCTTGTTTTGTACAGTATATGATGCTGCAAATTAGATACTGACCTGCCCTGTCACAATCATTTAAAGAAAACACTCATACACTCTTAAAAAATTTTCTTTTTTGGCATCTGTAAATTCTATTAAAGGAATAATTCACCCGAAAAGGAAAATTTGATGAAAATGTACTCCCCGTAGGTCATCCAAGATGTAGATGAGTTATTTCTTCATTGAAACAGATTTTAAGAAACTCCAGTGGATCTTCTGCAGTGAATGGATGCCGTCAGAATGAGTCCAAACAGCTGATAAAAACATCACAATAATCAATAAGTAATCCACACCACTCCAGTCCATCAGTTTACAGATAATGAAGAGGAAAATCTACGTGTTTGTAAGAAACAAATCCATAATTAAGATGCTTTAACTTTTAATTGATTTAGATGAGAGGGCTTTTTTTACATTTTAGTTCGAAGCAATGGTTTGAAGTTAAAAAAAAATTTAATTATGGATTTGTTTCAAACACGCAGCTTTTCACTTCATAAGATATTAATTGATGTACTGGAGTGGTGTGGATTACTTGTGGATTATTGTGATGTTTTAACAGCTGTTTGGACTCTCATTCTGAGGGCACCCATTCACTGCAGAGGATCCATTGATGAGCAAGTGATGTAATGCTAAAGAAACAAACACATCTACATCTTGGATGGCCTGAGGAGGAGTACAGTTTCAGCAAATGTTCATTTTTCAACATCCACAGAATCTTTCCATTGCACAGAAGGTTCCTTTATAGTGGAAAAAGGTTCTTAAAATTATTAAAATGTTCTTCACACTAAAAAAAACAAGTGGTTCTTGTAAGAAATGATCACTGAAAGGTTGAAAAAATGATTCTCCTATGAAATTGATGTGAAAACACCCCCTTTTGAAAACCATGTGTAGGTAAAAATATGTATTTTTAATAAAAAATAATGCAAAATACAGTTTCATGGCCAGTAATATTTATCGCTAGTAAGTTCACCCACAACTGGCAGATGTGACAAAAGTATAAATTTGGGCCCTGTGGCATGGTTTGTTTTCAAGTGGTTGATTCTTAGTTGGCTCATGTCATCTGGGAAGAAAAAGCAAGAGAGAGAAAGAGAAAGATAGAGATCCCTAATGATGGGGGAATCACAGCTTAGTTCAGCGGAAAAAGGGAGCACACACACACACACACACACATACATTCACACACCAAATAAGCATGTGTTGTTCATGCACACACCTCTCTGAAAGCGCACAACCACAATGCACATGAAACAGTAAGTCGTGTCAATGTGTGAACACGTGTGTATGAAAGTAAAAAACCCTCGTGCTGCACAACAGTGCTCTCTGATTTAGAGGCACAAATGAGCCAGTGCTATAAATAGAAATGAGAGAGAGAGAAGCGGGAAGTGAAGAAGAAAGAGGGGGAGGAAACAGGAAGAAGGGAGAAGAGATATGACAGAAGACAGAAAACAATGAGACTCTGCCAGAATAGAATACTAACATTATTTTACTGAACATACTGTATACTGCCTACTTTTTAAAAATAGAAAGTAAAACAGTATCCCATTTCAAACAGTAGTATGTTTCTTGTGAAAAAGAAGTGTGGTTACTTCAAATCATAAAAGAATATTTAAAACAAACTGTACTTGCAGATAATTTAATATTAATTAAAGGCCACTTAAGTGTACTTAAAGAGAGCACACTTTCATGACTGTTTTACACCTTTAAAAAAATGCACACTGTAATAATGTCAAATTAAAAATCCTTTTTATTAAAAATACATATTTAAAGTACATTTTAAATAAATATTTTTTAGGGATGGGCGATACCTCATATTTTATTTTCGATCCGATACCGATATTTTCAAGCGCAGTATCGTCGATATTGATACCAATACCTCTAAACGAAACGAAACGAAACTGATCTTTTAAATTACTAAAAGAATATAATCAGTATTTATACTCACTTAATATTAGATTTTAAAGCCATGTTTTTTGTTTGTTTGTTTTTTTTTTACATTTCATAGGCCTTTTTTTTTTTGTTTACACTGTCAGAAATAAAATATACTAAAATTGTATTTTAGCCCTTTACTGGGGCAGTAACCACAAAGGTGCACCCCTAAAAGGGAGCGTATTAGTACCATACAAGTATGCATGCTTTAAGGGTAGATAAGTTACAAAGGTGCACCTTTGAGGGTACCTCATGAAAAATAAACATGGTGTCACATAAGTACTAAATGTATTATTATTATTATTATTATTATTACCATGGTAAATTTGTGGTTATGGTAGTTTTACTACAAATACTGTGGTAAACTGTGGTTACTGTCATAAAACCATGTAAACCATTTTTGTAAAAGGCTGCCAGGCTGCTGTACTCCTAAAGGTGAAACTTTTTAGCATATTTTTTTCTGACAGATTTATTAACAGCAATTACAGAACCTAACACAATCAATTTGAACTTTTAACAACCAGTTTAAATAAATTTACTTGCACAAACTAGCCTATTTAAAACAAATATTACATAAATAAACCAAGTTTGGGGTAAGTAAGATTAAATAATATTTTTTAAATAAGTCTCATGCTCACCAAGGCTGCACTTATTTGAACAAAAATACAGTAAAAACAGCAATATTGTGAAATATAGCCATTAAAATTACTATTTTCTATTTTACTATATTTTAAAATGTAATTTAAAATGCATCTGTGATCAAAACTGAATTTTCAGCATCATTACTCCAGTCTTCGGTGTCACATGATCCTTCAGTAATAATTCTAATATCATTTGTTGCTCAAGAAACATTTCTGATTAATTCTAATATCATTTGTTGCTCAAGAAACATTTCTGATTATTATTGCTGCTTCATATTTGTGTGGAAACTGTGATGCATTTTTTCAGAATTAATTTTATATATAGTAACAATGATATGTAATGTAATGTAATAATGTGGCAATCGTTTCTTAAGATCTACTTATACTTCTGATGCTTTTGGGAAACGCAGCTCTATTTGAACAAGCACTGTGACTGAGCCATACGTCAGCAGCGAACGCTGTCTGTGATTGATCGATTCTGTCTTTCAGCATTTGCGTGTGTTCCGATGAACAGGAGAAATGGTTCTGTCCAGCACAATCACTCGCTAATATAGTCTATTTTTCCGCTTATGCACCGCATTTCTTGATAAATAAAGTTAGTGGTTAAAAAAATGCACTTTAGAATCGATATTTTTATGTGAGGATCGATCCTTTCGATACAACATCAGTATCGAAAGTATCGATACTTTTAGGATCAATCCAGCCATCCCTAATATTTTTAAAGAATTTTTAGTAATGCTTTAAAGAAGTACACTTACTTAGGTATTGACTAACATACTAAAGCACATGTAAAATATTGGATTATCACTGTTATCTGATATTTCATCTTAAATCTACTAAATTGCAAAAGACAATAAAAGTAATTGCAAAATTACAAATAAAGATGTACTTCAGTCCTACTTGAGTGGGTAAAAAAGCACTTAAGTTTAACTAATTGCATTTAATATAATTGTAAAATATATATTGTCATTTGATTGTATATAACATGCAATTTAGTGTCTGAAAACCTGTAGTTCACACTTAAAGGGATAGTTCACCCAAAAATGAAAATTTGATGTTTATCTGCTTACCCCCAGGACATCCAAGATGTAGGTGACTTTGTTTCTTCAGTAGAGCACAAACGAAGATTTTTAACTCAAACCATTGCAGTCTGTTAGTCCTATAATGCAAGTCAATGGGCACACAATCTTTGAGAGAAAAAAAAAACATGCACACACAAATCCAAATTAAACCTTGCGGCTCGTGATGATACATTGATGTCCTAAGACACGAAACGATCGGTTTGTGCGAGAAACTGAACAGTATTTATATAATTTTTTACCTCTGATAAACCTCAATGTCCGACTGTCACAACATCCGGCGCATGACTCGTCAACCTGCTCTGGCATATATATATACACATAGATGCCTCATTAGCGACGGTTTCTATGGGCTGCGATACGTAAGGATCTACGTATATATCTATGTATATACAGTGGGTACGGAAAGTATTCAGACCCCCTTAAATTTTTCACTCTTTGTTATATTGCAGCCATTTGCTAAAATCATTTAAGTTCATATTTTTTCCTCATTAATGTACACACAGCACCCCATATTGACAGAAAAACACAGAATTGTTGACATTTTTGCAGATTTATTAAAAAAGAAAAACTGAAATATCACATGGTCCTAAGTATTCAGACCCTTTGCTCAGTATTTAGTAGAAGCACCCTTTTTGATCTAATACAGCCATGAGTCATTTTGGGAAAGATGCAACAAGTTTTTCACACCTGGATTTAGGGATCCTCTGCCATTCCTCCTTGCAGATCCTCTCCAGTTCTGTCAGGTTGGATGGTAAACGTTGGTGGACAGCCATTTTTAGGTCTCTCCAGAGATGCTCAATTGGGTTTAAGTCAAGGCTCTGGCTGGGCCATTCAAGAACAGTCACTGAGTTGTTGTGAAGCCACTCCTTCGTTATTTTAGCTGTGTGCTTAGGGTCATTGTCTTGTTGCAAGGTAAACCTTCGGCCCAGTCTGAGGTCCTGAGCACTCTGGAGAAGGTTTTCGTCCAGGATATCCCTGTACTTGGCCGCATTCATCTTTCCCTCGATTGCAACCAGTCGTCCTGTCCCTGCAGCTGAAAAACACCCCCACAGCATGATGCTGCCACCACCATGCTTCACTGTTGGGACTGTATTGGACAGGTGATGAGCAGTGCCTGGTTTTCTCCACACATACCGCTTAGAATTAAGGCCAAAAAGTTCTATCTTGGTCTCATCAGACCAGAGAATCTTATTTCTCACCATCTTGGAGTCCTTCAGGTGTTTTTTAGCAAACTCCATGCGGGCTTTCATGTGTCTTGCACTGAGGAGAGGCTTCCGTCGGGCCACTCTGCCATAAAGCCCCGACTGGTGGAGTGCTGCAGTGATGGTTGACTTTCTACAACTTTCTCCCATCTCCTGACTGCATCTCTGGAGCTCAGCCACAGTGATCTTTGGGTTCTTCTTTACCTCTCTCACCAAGGCTCTTCTCCCCCGATAACTCAGTTTGGCCGGACGGCCAGCTCTAGGAAGGGATCTGGTCGTCCCAAACGTCTTCCATTTAAGGATTATGGAGGCCACTGTGATCTTAGGAACCTTAAGTGCAGCAGAAATTTTTTTGTAACCTTGGCCAGATCTGTGCCTTGCCACAATTCTGTCTCTGAGCTCTTCAGGCAGTTCCTTTGACCTCATGATTCTCATTTGCTCTGACATGCACTGTGAGCTGTAAGGTCTTATATAGACAGGTGTGTGGCTTTCCTAATCAAGTCCAATCAGTATAATCAAACACAGCTGGACTCAAATGAAGGTGTAGAACCATCTCAAGGATGATCAGAAGAAATGGACAGCACCTGAGTTAAATATATGAGTGTCACAGCAAAGGGTCTGAATACTTAGGACCATGTGATATTTCAGTTTTTCTTTTTTAATAAATCTGCAAAAATGTCAACAATTCTGTGTTTTTCTGTCAATATGGGGTACTGTGTGTACATTAATGAGGAAAAAAATGAACAAATGATTTTAGCAAATGGCTGCAATATAACAAAGAGTGAAAAATTTAAGGGGGTCTGAATACTTTCCGTACCCACTGTATATATCCATGTTCCAGAGCAGGCTGACGAGTCACGCGCCGGATGTTGTGACAGTCGGACATTGGGGTGTATCAGAGGTAAAAAATGATATAAATACTGTTCAGTTTCTCGCACAAACCGATCGTTTCGTGTCTTAGGACATCAATGTATCGTCACGAGCCGCAAGGTTTAATTTGGATTTGTGTGTACATGTTTTTTTTTTCTCTCAAAGATTGTGTGCCCATCGACTGGCATTATAGGACTAACAGACTGCAAAGGTTTGAGTTAAAAATCTTCGTTTGTGTTCTACTGAAGAAACAAAGTCACCTACATCTTGGATGCCCTGGGGGTAAGCAGATAAACATCAAATTTTCATTTTTGGGTGAACTATCCCTTTAAGCATAGTTTCTTATATTACTTTCATTATAAGTACTCTTTTTAAAAGCATGCTAATGTGTACTTCTTTTTTACAAGGGATGTGCAGTACTATTTTCTCCTATGAAATAATGCACAAAAACCCTGAAAACTGAAGGTCAAGTTGAGTGCACTGCATATACTGTTGTATTGTACTGTGCATTTTGGTGAAAGTAGCCATTTGGGTATTATAGTGCACACATAAAATGTGCTTACTGTGCACAGTATACATACTACATACTGCAGAAAGAGAGCATGCTGATACAAATAGAAACAAAGGGAAAGATGGAAGGAACTGAATGAAAGCAGCTTGAGATGGACAGAGAAAGACAATAGACAGCTGGCGGCTTGAGTACTAGTTTAATAGGATGAATCTGTCGTTGTGCGTGTCTTGGCCTGATCTCACTGATGTCAGCGCTCAGCCATAAAGTTTCACCCAACAAATCTTCTTCGTTCTACAAACTAAACAAGAAAGCAGAGAAAACACTTTGAAGAGTTCTGGAGGTCTATAATAAAGGAATGAGATCATTATTACATGCTTTCCTGGAATACTTGATACAGAAAATATGGAAATGTTTTCTATGCAATATATTTTCCATAAACCATTTCCATATTCTTTGTTCTGAATTAATGCAGTTTTAATAAAATAAACAACTGCTCTATTGTTGTAACGGAGCCGACGAGACGTGAGACGTGCGGATCCATATGGAAAGCTTTATTTAGACAGAGACATGGTCATAAACACAGGCAGGGTCGAACAACGGCAAACAGGTATGGCATGGACAAGACACAGAGTAATCCTAGGACAAGGTCGACGATCGGCGAACAATATCCAACAGGGTAAGGCAGAGAGATAATCCAGGTACAAGAGCAATAGTCCAAGCGAGACCGGGCAAAGGGTTAATCCAGGAAACACGGGCAGGAATCAAAACACCGGACAACAGGCAAGGCAAGACTATGACAACTAAGTGGGCTCCGTAGAGTAGCTATCGCTAGGAGAGTGATAAATGCTATACAATACACGGCGATCTGACTAAGGAAGTCCATGGCTTAAGTAAGCTGTGTGATCAGTGCAATCAGCTGTGTGATCAGTGCAATCAGCTGTGTGTGTGTGTGTCGTCAGAGCAATGGATGATGGGTATTGTAGTCCGTGGGTGACGTGCAACAGTAGTGTAGTGCAATAGTCAATTCGATGGAAGGGCGACCTCTGGTGGCTATCCTGTGGAAGGCCACAGACCGGATTCGTGACAGAGCCTTCCATACGCTCCTAAAGCAGTAAAATCCAGGTGGGTGGTGGAGCGGAGGCAGAACAGGGGGAGGGACGGAGGGCCAGGTCCACGTGGAAGTGGGAAGACCAGGGACTGAGGCAGAGCCGGCAGAGCAGGACACCCAGGGCAGAACCGGAGACCCAGATGGAACAGGAGCCCACCAGGGCAGAGCGGACGGAACAGGAGCCCACCAGGGCAAAGCAGACGGAACAGGAGCCCACTAGGGCGGAGCAGATGGAACAGGAGCCCACTAGGGCGGAGTAGACGGAACAGGAGCCCACCAGGGCGGAGTAGACGGAGCAGGAGCCCACCAGGGCGGAGCAGACGGAACCGGAGCACAACAGAGCGGAGCAGACAGAGCAGGAGCCCACCAGGGCGGAGCAGACGGAGCAGGAGCCCACCACGGCGGAGCAGATGACCACCAGATCGGAGCAGAAGACCACCACAGTGAAGCAGAAGACCACCACGGTGGAGCAGATGACCACCAGACCAGAACTGTAGACCATGGCAGGTACTGGGATCTAGGGGACACTGAGACACACAAGACAGACAGAGCAGTTTTGGCTCTAAGAGCCAAGGCAGGGAACATAAATAGTTCATCTATATTTTCTTTGGTGACAACTGAGCGGGTAAATGGTTCATAATCAGATGCATTGGCTGGAACAGGACTGACAGATAGCTCAAAATCTGGGGCATAGGTAGATTCTGAAGCAGACAGTTCAGTGACAGAAACTGGCAAAACAGACAATTCAAAATCAGACTCTTTAGTCGAAACAGACATAGAGTGCATTTATAGATTCTGAGTTCATGACAGGTAGGCTTAAGAGTTCAAAGGCGGGTCTTTGGGCTGTGACAAGGCAACTAGAGCCTACAGGGAGCTCTAAGTAAGGTAATGGTGCAAATAACAGGGTCATTGATTGCAATAGGACTTACAGAAACTTCAGACACATTATTTGAAATGGAACTGACAGATGGCTCAACATCAGACACATTGGGAGAAACAGAACAAGCAGACAGTTCATGAATGGTCTCTATGGTAGTGACCGGGTTAACGGGATAGGTATGTGGTGCATTTACAGTTTCTTTGGCTATTTCAGAACAGGGCGATAGTTCAGAGATAGCCTCCTCGGCCAGTTCAGAGCAGAGCAACAGTTCAAGAGCGGCCTCTGTGGCCGTGACAGAACAGGACAAGCTTTCAGGGACAGCCCTTCTGACTGCGACAGTACAGGATGAGGATTCATTGACGGCCTCCATAGCCGTGACAGGACAGGACGAGAGTTCAGGGACAGCCCTTCTGGCTGCGACAGGACAGGACGAGGATTCGTAGATGGCCTCCATAGCCGTGACCGGACAGGACGAGAGTTCAGGGACAGCCCTTCTGACTGCGACAGGACAGGACAGGACGAGGATTCGTAGACGGCCTCCATAGCCGTGACAGGACAGGACGAGAGTTCAGGGACAGCCCTTCTGGCCACGACAGGACAGGCAAGGAGTTGGTGAGTGGATACCACTGACACCTCCGAAAGTTCTGCAGCGGTTGCCGCCACCTCTGGAGGTTCTACAGTGGTAACAGTCTCTTTGACCGTGACACAACAGACTGAGAGTACATTGCTGGGTGCCACCACCATAAAAGGAGCTGAGGTGAGCCCCGCCACTTCTGGAGGTTCTGCAGCATGTGCCGTCACCTCTGGAGAAGCTGCAGTGGGTGCCGCCACCTCGGGCAGTTCTGCGGTGGTGTACGCAGCCCAAACGCAACATAAAGCAATTCCCATCATGGGAAGCACTTCGGACAGGGGAATTAGTTCAGGCACAGAAGGGTTGGAGTGAGTGGATTTGGGGATGCCAGCTGCGCATGCAGACACCAGCGGTACATCCCTCACACTAGACATCATACTGGGATACTGGAAGACTGACCTTGATGATCTGGGTGCAACAGACAGGGCATGACATGGATGAACAGCTGTGACATGACGAGACTCTGGAAGATCAGCGGAGACACGACGAGACTCTGGACGATAAGCGAAGACATGACGAGACTCTGGCAGATCAGCTGTGATGTGACGTGACTCTGGGTGATCAGCTGTGACTTGACTGGACTCATGAAGATCAACTGTGACTTGACCGGTCTCATGAAGATCAACTGTGAATTGGCTTGACTCATGAAGATCAACTGTGACTTGGCTGGACTCATGACAATCAGCTGTGACTTGGCTGGACTCATTACAATCAACTGAGAAATGACGGTGCGTTGTTGTGGCCACCATTTAGTGAGTGCGCTCTGATGCGTCCGCCATTTCAGGCACAGACGCGGTGTCGCATTCCTCCTCCGCGACACCCACAGTAAATAAAAGAGCCAGCGCACAGCAAAGCATAGTCTATAAAGTCCTTTAAACTACAATTAAACTTCCCCTCTGATAACCATGACTTTATGGGCTCACTTAGTCCAAAACGAAAATGTATTTTAATACAACCTCATCAAAAGGCACCCTATTAGATAACTCACAGAATTGAGTGACGTACTCCTCAATGGCTAAACTCCCTTGTCGCAGGTTGAGCAGCTGGTCGAACGGGTTCATACCTGGCCAGGGTCCTGTAGAAAAGCCGCTGGATCCTCGTTGGGCCGAGTATTCTGTAACAGAGCCGACGAGACGTGAGACGTGTGGATCCATATGCAAAGCTTTATTTAGACAGAGATGTGGTCATAAACACAGGCAGGGTCGAGCAACGGCAAACAGGTATGGCATAGACAAGACGCAGAGTAATCCTAGGACAAGCGTGGGTCGATGATCGGCGAACAATATCCAACATGGTAAGGCAGAGAGATAATCCAGGTACAAGTGCAATAGTCCAAGTGAGGTGCAAACAGAGACCGAACGGCAGGGCAAAGGGTTAATCCATGAAACATGGGCAGGAATCAAAACACCGGAAAACAGGCAAGCCAACACTATGACAACTAAGTGGGCTCTGTAGAGTAGCTATCGCTAAGCTGTGTGATCAGTGCAATCAGCTGTGTGATCAGTGCAATAAGCTGTGTGTGTGTGTGTGTGTGTCGTCAGTGCAATGGATGATGGGTATTGTAGTCCGTGGGTGACGTGCAACAGTAGTGTAGTGCAAGAGTCAATTCGATGGAAGGGCGACCTCTGGTGGCTATCGGGCGGAAGGCCACAGACCGGATTCGTGACAATTGTACCTGTAAATAAAACAAAAATTGAGCAGAATTTTAACAAGAAAATACTGTTTCAGTCTTTCTACTTCAAAATTTCTCACCATTTCTTTGTAATTATTTGTGAAATTTGCTAGCAATTTCTACAGTTTCTACACCAAATTATTTTCACCGTACAGTGATTTTACCATGGTGTAGTTAGATGCAACACAGTGTAGAGTGTCTAAAACCCCTTAACCATGGTAAAAATCACTGCAGTACACTGCCTTAAGTGCAAAATGGTTCAAAACACAAATGTACAATAAACAAATGTATTAATAATAACTATTATAATAAACATTTTTTTCATTCATAGCAGAATTTATGATCAACCTCAGAGCGTAAAATAGCTTTCTCTACATAATATTAGAAGTACAGCTATATCACATATCATATCCATCCCTGAATATCGTAATATCTATAACTAAAAAAATGACTGATTACGTTAGGTTGTATGAGATTCCTAAAACTGTTTATCTTAATACCCAGAATACTTATGTGAAGAACTTGAAAAGAAAGTTTCCAAAGCTTTGACCTCAGTTTTTCATTTCGAAAAGACGAATGTGTTTGCAAGCCCTTTCCGACGCTCCAGAACTTTTATTAAAGAACAGCCTTTTTAGGTTTTGCCATCTTGTGGATTTTGTCATGAAATGTGGTTGCAGTGGATTTTTCTTTGGCTATATTTACACTTAATCATGACACACACCTGTACCGAAACACCAGGTGAGCGCCACTGTTAGCAGTTCTGTTTGCGTCTTCATTAGTTTTATTTATTGTTTGCTATGCTTTTTATTTATTAAATACAACTATACTAATACGTACATACTTATATTTATTTGCCATAATGCTGAAGATTCAGCAGTGTAGGAAACAGTTTTAACATTCAAAAATTACATACTTCACATTTAAGCTTTGTTACAAATCCTAGTGAGCTGCCTAACTAGGCAACAGTTTAAGAAATCATATTTGTGCTCCCAGCATGCAAGCTGTTCTAAATAGTAAGCAATAAAATAATTCTGCCTTATAAGATGCCTTATTAGCTGCCTTATTAGTTCACATCATGCATGCCTTGCATATTTGTTTATTAAATATTTTGTTTAATTTAATAATTCGATTATGCTTCCAGCCATCAATAAGACTGCACTACCGTCAGCTCCATTTAACACATTTTATCTCCAAAAAGCACCGAAAATACAAAAAAAAAAAAGTCTGCAGATTCCATCTGGGGCTGCTATGATCCAATTCAGTCAGGATGCTGCCTTAGAAGGAAGCTGCCTATGTTGACTATAGTCAGCGAGAACAGACCAAGCTTTGGAACAGATGTACACTTCCGAGTGTATTCCTCAGAGTGTTGTATTCTTAGTGATGTTCTCGTAAACCGAATAGAGCTCACATTGGGTTCTCAGTTTCTTAAAGACCGCTATAACTCACTCACACACACACTTACAGTAAGAAGGTCTAAAGGTATATAAATCCACAGAGACTACAAAGAGAGAGAGACAGATTAACCGATTTTATGATACTGGTGTTGTACTCTAACTGATTGCATGGGATGCGGATGGCACTAGGTAAAGTTCCAGTTTAACAGTGATGTAATGTCCCAGTTGGTTGGTTTAACAGGCTGCTATATGGACGCTGTGACAGGGATCTAGCTCCATGCTGATTGTTGTCGCAGCGACGGGATTCCAACGTGGATAATTGCTCTAGGAGCTTAGTGATGTGGGCCACCTGCCGGAACAGTTGGCCGTGTATGTGTGTGTGTTTATATGGGGCAGGAGGATGGGATTGTCGGTAAAGCATAGACATGCTAATTTTGCATCTTTGCCACATACATTATTGGGCCAAGGTCATGAAAAAAACACACATTGTCAAACACTTGAAAAATTCATTAGTGAGAAAAGCTGATCCTGTGTTGTAATATTAAAACTCTGTCTCTTAAAAGTGTCTAGACAGCAGAAACACACATATGCATGCATGCACAGATACACGTATACACATGCAAACACATATCCATGCATGCAACCACAAGTATGCACATTTGCAAGCATGCAAATACATGCACACATGCACCCATGTACACACACAGATGCAAATATACACATGCATACATGCAGTACATGCAACAAATCAGGCAGGAAAATGCACTCACACATCCACACAAGCATGCATATAGCAGAAATATACATGCAATATACATATAGCAGAAATATACATGCAAGCACACATGCATAAAAGCACACGTATGCACATTTGAAAGCATATTAATACAACAACCAAGTACATAGATGCAAATACACATATACGTGTAAACATACTGTACAGAAACACTGAAGCATGCAAAACCACAATACAAACAATCAAATGGACGCACACACACAAACACAGGCACTGGCAATACATGCACATGAGCATGCAAACACTCAAACAAACACAAATTGAAGACATATACATGCAAGCACAAGTATGCACATTTGCAAGCATGCTAATACACGCACACAAGCATGCAAAAACAACAATACATGCACACAAGCATGCGCACACCCAAATACACACATATAGATTAAATATACATGCAAGCATGCATACATCTATGCATAAAAACACTCATATGCACATTTGTGAGCATGCTAATACATGCACACAAGTACTCACATACAAGCATGCAAAAACAACAATACAATCATGCAAATGCATGCATATACACAAGTATTGTCAATACATCCACACGAGCATGCAAACACCAAAATACACACATATAGATGAAATATGCATGCAAGCACACACTTGCAGTGGGAACTTATCATTGACTTTTATTGTTTTTATAAAACAGTACTACTGATATATGAGCTAATGATGTTTTTGTACAGTACTCTAAACCTAACAGAAAACATTCTATGTTTTTACATTTTCATTATTTAGCATGTTAATTAAGCCGTTTTCCTCACGGGAACCATTGGCAGCTCTTCAGGATGCATGTGATTTCAGGTTTTACTATCATTCTGGGGACATTTGGTCACTACAATATAAACAAAAGCTGACCCACACACACACACACACTCCACATAAACACATAGTGCTGTCAATCGCACAATACACACGGTAAGCACACTAACGCTCCACTAAGTGTGTCAGAAGGTTGGGTTTCAGTGGATTTGGGGGTTGAAGGATTCTGTGTAACATTCTCCTCTTTAATCCAACTATAGTTTTAGCATGTCGGGGGTCAGAATGAGTTTGTGTGCTTGAATGCATGCATGCATGTATGCGTGCAGATGTTGTAGTCAGGTCAGATGATGGTGTCTGATCCTGTCTGTCTGCACTGAAGAAACAGACAGCTGTAATAGTGTAACAGAATGAGGTTTCTCTCTAATAACATTATGGAGAAAAGAGGAGGAGAGAGAAGAAACAATGGATTAAAGGAAAGATAGAGGGGTGCATCTTGAGGAAAGGAAATAGAATTATGTTAAGCAGAAATGAGTGGCAGTGCGGAGGCCTGTAGGAATGGAGTTGTAATGTGATCTTGGGGAAGACGGTAACGTTAAACCCCTGTCCTGGAGGGAGCTATTAGAGTCAGACCATCAGACAGACCAGAATTAGTGTACTGTAGAATGTGTCTGAAAGGATTAAGATGTACAATTCGCACTGTACAAATTCAGAGGAATAACTAGTCACTGAAATTTCCAAACTGTACGAGGTCTGTGGATCAAACGCATGAGATTTGTTTGAAACACTTACCGGCAACTAAACAGGATAATGCAATATACAGTAGCTGACAGAACTGCATCCAGTACGAAGCATTGAACATTACATAACTGGAATTGTAGAAGCTGCTAGGCTGCTGAGATGAACTCCAGGCTCATTTATGTGGCATACAAAATTGCAAAGGCTGACAAAAATCAACAGTTATGATCTGATTGGCTGCTACACATCTTTTAGGAGCGAAAGTTGAGGTACTAGGTTGCAACATGAGCTTTTGAGGAACATCTGGTCACTGGACTTCCCAGAGTTTTACAAGGTCTGCTGCATCAGATCTTTGAAAAATATGCAAGAAGTAGTTAGTAGCAATGTCAATGAAATGTCTGATTTGCTGGTATTATTATAATAATAATAATAATAATAATAATAAAAAATAAATAAATAAATAAATAAATAAATAATAATAATAAATAATAATAATACAAAATAATTGCAAAATACACACAGTTTGGGGATCATGAGATTTTTTACTGTTTTTGAAAGATGTTGCTTATCAAAGCTGCATTTATTTGAGCAAAAATACTGTAAAACAATAATATTGTGGTTTATTATTGCAATTTAAAATAACTGTTCTAATTTCTTAAATACTCAAGAAACATTTCCTATTATTATCAATGTTGAAAACAGTTGAGCTCCTTAATATTTTGTTAAAATTATATATAAATTATATATATTTTATATTTAATTTAATTGTAATTTTTATTACAAATGTTTTACTGTCACTTTCTTTTCTTTCTTAAATACTCAAGAAACATTTCCTATTATCAATGTTGAAAACAGTTGAGCTCCTTAATATTTTGTTAAAATTATATTTAAATTATATATATTTTATATTTAATTTAATTTTAATTTTTATTACAAATGTTTTACTGTCACTTTCTTTTTAATATTTATTAAATATATACATTTATATTTAATGTGTCCTTGCTGAATACAAGTATTAATTAAAAAAAATCTTATTAACCTGAAACAGTGTAACTTTGCTTGAATATGAAGTAATAATAATAATAAGAATTATAAAAAATATATAATTATCATATATATTAACTGTTATTATAGATAATATTTAAGTCATATTTGTGCAGTGGCATTTTTGTGATCTAGATTGTTGTACATTAAAAAACTGTCTAATGTCTAATTAAGCAACATGTTTCTAACTTGAGAATGAATGGCTGTTAAAAGTTGAGCATTTATCCAAACTCACTTTGAATACTATCACTGTGTGCTATTCTTTGAATGGTACCAATTATCTGTTAACTAAATATTAAAGAGGTGAGAACGGATTTTTAGCTGATAACAACGAGTGTGAATAATGACAAAAACATGAGCTGATTATCGGTCCATCTGTAGTTCTAGTTTATATAGACGAGAAGTGTGAGTTTGAGCTAAACTAGATTCAGAGCTTCAGGAGCCAAAGCCGTTTTATCATTTTACCGCCCCTCTTTATTATCTCTCTGTCATTCTCTTACATACACGCACTTTGTTTTATCTCCCCTTTAATTTACTTTTTATTCTCTGTGTGCCTGGCTACATAAATCAGATGATGTATTTCCCAAGATGCACCGCACTGTACAAGCTTCTCTTATGAGGCGTGTGTGTACATCTTTATTAAGCAGCATTTGTGTATGTCGCGGCTCCTGTGAGACGGTGAACAAAAGGAGGCGAGTGTTGATTTCTCTGTCGAGGTGTGAATCTGATATATCGACACAGATCCTGAATACATGCTGAATAGACAGATTCAAAGCCGTCATACCTGAACGCAGCCGTCTCAGCGTGAACTATAGTTAGATGATCATCGTCTGCGTGATTTTATAAAGCGAGCTGATAGAATTGACCCAGATTTTTAATGATGTGTGTGTGTGTGCAGCAGGAGTTTGTGCTCACAGATCAACACTCCCTGCAGTCTTTGCTTTTAATAAAAGCCCACGAGTTCTTCACTGTAGTTTTACCATGACAAGTGTGTGTGTGTGTGTGTGTGTGTGTGTGTGAGTTTACAATCTGTCTTCGCACACAATCTCCTCTTTCTTTTTGTGTTTCTGTTTGCATCTGTGCATCACACACACTTTCTACCTGCTTCTGTTTTTGTCAATCAATCAGTCACTGTTTCTATCTCCTGTCAGAACACTGCCTGCCTATATGAAAAAGAAGTGCGCTTAATTGTGTTGAACTTGTACTTTTACTGAACTTCAAAAAAAAATAAAAAAAATAAATAAATAAATTTAAATTAAAGGGATAGTTCACCCAAAAATAACAATTCTGTCATTAATTACTCACCCTCATGTTGTTCCAAACCCATAAGACGTTCATTCCTCTTCGGAACACAAATTAAGATATTTTTGATGAAATCCGAGAGCTTTCTGACCCTCCATAGACAGCAACGCAACTGACACATTCAAGGCTCAGAAAGGTAGTAAGGACATTGTTAAAATAGTCCATGTGACGTCAGTGGTTCAACCGTAATTTTATGAATCTATGAAAATACTTTGTGTGCAAAGAAAACAAAAATAACAACTTTATTCAACAATTCTTCTCTTCTGTGTCACCGTCCTCTGCCATTATCGAGAGTACCACGACGCATACGAATAAAGTCGTTATTTTTGTTTTCTTTGCACACAAAGTATTTTCATAGATTCGTAAAATTACGGTTGAACCACTGACGTCACATGGACTATTTTAACGTTGTTCTTACTACCTTTCTGGGCCTTGAATGTGTCAGTTACGTTGGTAACTGACACATTCAAGGCCCAAGGTTTTTTTTTTTTTTTTTTTTCTCCATTCTGTCACAGAGGGAGTTTTGGTTCCTTGCCGCTATTGCCTCTGGCTTGCTCAGTTGGGGACACTTAATTTCTAGCGATTATTGTCAATTTGATCTCATAAATACTATTTAAAATAAACTGAGCTAGACAATGACATCTCTGAATTCAATAATGAAATGCCTTTAACTGAAAATTGAGTGTTTAATCTTATCATTATACATTACTGACACTCTATCCTCCAATTTGATAGTGTTAAGTGCTTTGACACAATCTGTATTGTTAAAAGCGCTATATAAATAAAGGTGACTTGACTTGACGTTGCTGTCTGTGGAGGGTCAGAAAGCTCTCAGATTTCATAAAAAATATCTTATTTTCTGTTACGAAAATGAACGAAGGGCTTATGGGTTTGTAACGACGAGGGTGAGTAATTAATGACAGAATTTTCATTTTTGGGTGAACTATCCCTTTAAGACCACTTAAGTGTACTTAAAGAGAGAATACTTTTTTGATTATTTCTTAATACATTAAAGTATACTTTTATGTGCCCTTTGTAATAATGACAAATAAAAAGTTATCTAAGTTATAAAAAAAAACAAAATAACAAAAATATAAAAAAAAAATAATACAAATTTTTTTCTTATATATATATATATATATATATATATATATATATATATATATAATTGCAAGATGTACACCCAGAATTCGGACTTTTTTTCTCACTATTCCATCACTATTCCAGTTATATCTTGCAATTCTGTTGTTTTCCTTGTTTTTTTTTTTTTTTTTTTTTTTTTTGTTTTGGCACATTATATTTTTTATATATATATTGTGGAAGCTTGTTCCACGGGGCAAAAAATAAAGGTAACTGCAAACTTTTTATATCCCAATTCATACTTTTTCTCGCAATTCTGAGTTTATATCTTATAATTCTGTGTTTTTTCTTACAATTCAGAGGAAAGAAACATTGAGAATTGTGAGAAAAAACACAGAATTGTAAGATATAAACTCAGAATTGAAAGAAAAAAAGTCCAAATTGTGTGATTAAAAAGCCGCAAATTACAACATTATAGTAATTATTGTATATTCGACAGTAAACTTTAACCATATTCCAAAGACTAAAGAAGTAACTATGACATTACATATAAAGACATACTTAAGTCCTGCTTAATTGGGGCAAAAAAGCACTCTTAAATTCACCTAACCATTTATATTCCTAAAACTATAATACATTCCCATTCATTTGAAGTTAACATGCAAGAAAGTGTCCAAAAACAAGATTTATTTCCATAATAAGCACTTTTTTTAAATGTATGCTTAAGTGTGTTTCTTTTTCACAAGGATGTTTCTGTGTCTCTGTCTGTCTGCAGGAGAATCCATACCTCTGCAGTGATGAATGTGACGCGTCTAACCCTGACCTGGCTCACCCGCCGCAGCTGATGCAGGACCGCGAGCGCAGTGGCCTCATCACCTACTGGCAGACGGTCACGTGGCGGCGGTATCCAGAGCCTCTTCAGGCCAACATCACCCTGTCCTGGAACAAAACCCTCGAACTCACCGACGACATTCAGATTACCTTCGAATACGGCCGGCCCACCATCATGGTGCTGGAGAAGTCGCTCAATTTCGGCCGCACGTGGCAGCCCTACCAGTACTACGCCGATGACTGCGTGGACGCGTTCAACATGCCACCAAGACGTGCGCGCGACCTGACCGCGGCCAACGTCACGCGCGTCATCTGCACGGAGCAGTACTCGCGCTGGGTTGGGTCCAAGAACGAGAAGGTGGTGCGCTTCGAGGTGCGTTCCCGCTTCGCCATCTTCGCCGGCCCGAGGCTGCTGAACATGGAAGGTCTGTACACGCGGATGGAGAGCATGAAGGGTTTACGAGATTTCTTCACGTTCACCAATCTTAGGCTCCGCCTCCTCAAGCCTGCTCTTGGAGGAACGTACGTCCAGAGAGACAACCTGCTGAAATACTTCTACGCCATTTCTAACGTGGAGGTGCTGGCCAGGTGAGAACATACAAATTACAGCAATAAACTACCAGTGTTAAATATTAAAACACAGCAACACTGACTCTGGGGCGGGACTATCTGTTTGACTGACCAATGCTAGACTGGTTGGGGGCTGGGAATTTTGAATTAACCTTTTGTTTTTAATGTTTTTGCAGTTATAAATTTGAAAAAGTAATTTGAAAAAGTAAATATGTATGAATATTCTGAATATTGATATTCTGAATATTGAATAATGATATTCTGAATTTGGAATCACCTGATATAAATTGAAATACTTTTATGCCATTTCTAATGTGGAGGTGCTGGCCAGGTGAGAACACACAAACTACAGAAGTAAACTATCAGCGTTAAAGGAAAATGCCACCATTTTTCCATATTCCAATATGTTTTTCCCTCAACTTAGACGATTTAATACGTACCTTTCCTGTCTCACTGCGTGCACTTAATCGCTCTAGCGCGGCGCCACTATGCTAGCGTTTAGCTTAGCACCATTCATTCCTTAGGATCCAAACAGAGATGAATTTAGAAGCTTTAGAAGCTTTCCCTATTTAAAGACGTTTACATGAGTAGTTACACGAGTAAGTATGGTGACACAAAATAAAACGGGGCAATTTTCTAAGCAGATAAAAAATGATAACTATAATGTATGGCGGAAGAGCACTTTGCAGCACTTTGACCTTGGCACAGTAATATTGGTTCTATTGATGGAAGTTAGAGGGAGAGGGGGAGGGGGAGTTTTCAGGAGTGATGATATTACTGCGCCGAGGTCGAAGTGCTGCAAAGTACTCTAAGGAATGAATGGTGCTAAGCTAAACGCTAGCATAGTGGCGCCGCGCGCTAGAGCGATTAAGTGCACGCACTGAGACGGGAGAGGTACTTATCAACTCGTCTAAGCTGAGGGAAAAACATACTGGAATATGGAAAAACGGTGGCGTTTTCCTTTAAATATTAAAACACAGCAACACTGACTCAGCCAATGGTGTGAATTTGGGGGCGGCACTATCTGATTGACTGACCAATGCTAGACGGGTTGGGGGCTTGGAATTTTAAATTAATGTTTTGTTTTTAATGCTTTTGCAGTTACAAATTTGAAAAAGT